>JAABKJ010007545.1:23980822-24066799 GCA_011634705.1 Andricus grossulariae
GGAGAAGAATGTACAATATAGTTTATAGGTGAACCAATAAAGATTTTAATTTGAGACGAGATATAGTTTAATTTAACCAAAAAAGATGAATTTTTAACCAAAAATGGAATAGTTAATTTTTTAGTTAAAACACTCAATGTTTACCCATAAAAAATCGAATTTCCATCAAAATAGTTGAATTTTCCACCAAATATAAAAACCTTCAATTGAAGTGATAAATAATTAAACAAAAATATCATTTTTTAGTAAACTAGTTAAACTATCAACCAAGTAGACAAATTTCAACCAGAAAAATAAAAAAAAATTTAAATTTGCAACCAAAGGGTAGAGCTTTAACTGAAATGATCAATTTTTACCAAAAAAATTGAATTTTTTACAAAATTCGTTCAAATTTCAACCAAGTAGTTCAATTTTCAATTAGAAAAGTTCAATTTCTAACACAGAAAATTTAGAATTTGAATTTAAATTAAATGATGAATTTTCTGCAAACAAAAAAACATTTTAACAGGAGAATTTTCAACAAAATACAAGACTTTTTCCAACAAAATCGTTCAATTTTCAACCAAGCAGATGAACCTTAAACTGAAGTGATAAATAATTAAACAAAAATATTACTTTTTAACAAACTAGTTAAGCTATCAACCATGTAGATCAATTTCAACCAGAAAAATAAATAAAAATTTAAATTTCCAACCAAAGGAATGAGCTTTAACTAAAATGATGATTTTTTACCAAAAACTTTAATTTTTTTAAAAGTTCGTTTAACTTTTAACTATGTAGTGGGATTTTCAATCAGAAAATATGAATTTTTCAACAAAGAAAATTTAGAATTTAAACTTAAATTAAATGATGAATTTTCTGAAAAGGGAAACATTTTCACAGAAGAATTTTCAACAAAATACGAGACTTTTTCCAACAAAATAGTTAAATTTCCAACAAAACAGATGAACCTTGAACTGAAGTGATAAATAATATTTAAAAAATTACTTTTCAACAAACAAGTTGAACTATCAACCACGCAGATGAATTTGAACCAAAAAATAAACAAAAATTTAAATTATCAACTAAAGGGATGAGCTTTAACTAAAATGATGAATTTCTACCAAAAAATTAAGTTTTTTAAAAAATCCGTTCAACCTTCAACCATGTAGTTGCATTTTCAATTAGAAACGATGAATTTTTTAACAAAGAAAATTCAGAATTTGAACTTAAATTAAATGAAGAATTTTCCGCAAAAAAAAAACATTTTCACAGAAGAATTTTCAACAAAATACAAGTCTTTTTCCAACAAAATAATTAAATTTTCAACCAAACAGATGAACCTTAAGTTGAAATTATAAATAATTTAAAAAAATGACTTTTTAATGAACTAGTTGAACTACCAACCACGCAAATGAATTTCAACCCAAAAAATGAAAAAAAAATTAATTTTCAACCGAAGGGATGAGCTTCAACTAAAATGATGAGTTTTTACCAAAAAATTAGGTGATGAATTTTGTTACAAAAAAAAATGTAATAGAAGAATTTTCAACAAAATACAAGACTTTTACCAAAAGAATAGTTAAATTTTCAACCAAACAGATGAACCTTAAACTGAAGTGATAAATTATCAAACAAAAATATTATTTTCAACAAACTGGTTAAACTATCAACCTAGTAGATAAGTTTCAACCAGAAAAATAAACAAATATTTCAATTTTCAACCAAACTGATGAGCTTTAACTAAAATGATGAATTTTTACCAAAAAATTAAATTTTTTGACAAATTTGACAGCTTTCAACCATGTAGTTGAATTTGAATTTTGTGAGAGAGAAAAAAATTTTAACAGAAGAATTTTCAACAAAATTGTTAAATTTTCAACCAAACAGATGAACGTTAAATTGAAGTGATGAATAATTAAAAAAAAATTACTTTTTAATAAACTAGTTGAACTATCAACCACGTAGATAAATTTCAACCAAAAAAATCCAGAAAAATATAAATTTTCAAACAACGAGATGAGCTTTAACTAAAATGATGAATTTTTACCAAAAAATTATAATTAAAAAAAATGCGTTCAACTTTCAACAAAGTAGTTAAATTTTCAATAAGAAAAGATGAATTTTCAAGAAAGAAAATTTTGAATTTGAATTTAAATTAAATGATGCATTTTCTGAAAAATAAATTTAACAGAAGAATTTCCAACAAAATACAAGATTTTTTCCAACAAAAAAGTTGAATTTTCAACCAAACAGATGAACCTATTAGATAAATTTCAACTAGAAAAATAAACAAATATTTCAATTTTCAACCAAAGGGATGAGCTTCAACTAAAATGATGATTTTTTTTAAATGTTTCAACTTTCAACCATGTAGTTGAATTTTCAATCAGAAAAGATGAATTTTTTGAAATAGAAAATTCAGAATTTGAATTTGAATTAAATGATGAATTTTGTGGAAAAAAAACATTTTAACAGAAGAATTTTGGACAAAATAGTTGAATTTTCAAACAAACAGATGAACTTCAAATCGAAGTGATAAATAATTTTAAAAAAATTACTTTTCAACAAAGTAGTTAAACTATCAACCACGTAGATAAATTTCAACCAAAAAAATTTGAATTTTCAATCAAAGGCATGAGCTTTAACTAAAATAATAAATTTTTACCAAAAAACTAAAGTTAAAGGTAATAATGAATTTTCTGAAAAGAGAAACATTTTAACAGAAGAATTTTCCACAAAATACAAGACTTTCTCCATCAAAATAGTTAGATGTTTAACCAAACAGTTGAACCTCAAACTGAAGTGATAAATAATTAAATAAAAATATTACTCTTTAACAAACTAGTTAAACTATCAATCAAGTAGATACATTGCAACCAAAAAATAAACAAAAATTTAAATTGCCAACTAAAGGGATGAGCTTTAACTAAAATGATGAATTTTTACGATACAACTACATTTTTTGAAAAATTGTTCAACTTTCAGCATGTAGTTTAATTTTCAATCAGAAAAGATGATTTTTTTTACAGAGAAAATTTGCGATTTGAATTTAAATTAAATGATGGTTTTTCTGAAAAAAATACAAATTTTGACAGAAGAATTTTCAACAAAATACAAGACCTTTTCCATCAAAATAATCAACTTTTCAACCAAACAGCTGATCCTTCAACTAAAGTGATAAATAATTAAACAAAAATATTACTGTCTAACAAACTATTTAAACTATCAACCAAGTAGATAAATTTCAACCAAAAAATAAATAAACAAAAATTTAAATTTTCAACCAAAGGAATGAGCTTTAACTAAAATGATGAATTTTTACCAAAAAACTAAATTTAAAAAAAAAATGCGATCAACTTTCAACCATGTAGTTGAATTTTCAATCAGAAAAGTTAAATTTTTAACAAAGAAATTTTAGAATTTGAATTTAAATTAAATGATGAATTTTTTTACAAAAAGAAAAGAAATTTAATAGAAGAATTTTCAACAAAATACAAGACTTTTTCCAACAAAATAGTTAAATTTTCAACCAAACTGATGAACCTTAAACTGAAGCGGTAAATTATTAAACAAAAATATTGCTTTTTAACAAACTGGTTAAACTATTATCCAAGTGGATAAATTTCAACCAAAAAAATAAACAAAAAATTTAATTTTCAACCAAAGGAATGAGCTTTAACTAAAATGATGAATTTTTACAAAAAAAATTGGATTTTTTGAAAAATTTGTTCAACTTTCAACCATGAAGTTGAATTTTCAATCAGAAAAGTTGAATTTTTAACAAAGAAAATTTATAATTTAAATTTAAATTAAACGATGGATTTTCTCACAAAAAAAAGAAATTTACCAGAAGAATTCTCAACAAAATACATGACTTTTTCTAACAAAATAGTTAGATTATCAACCAAACCGATGAACCTCAAACTGAAGTGATAAATAATTTAAAAAAAAAGCACTTTTTAACAAACTTGTTAGACTATCAACCACGTAGATGCACTTCAACCAGAAAAAGAAACAAAAATTTAAATTTTCAACCAAAGGGATGAGCTTTAACTAAAACGATCAATTTTCACCAAAAAATTAAATTGTTTAAAAAATGCGTTCAACTTTTAACCATGTATATTGTTTTCGAGCTTCCAAGGTTTTCCTTCTATTATTGTTGTCAATTTTATCAGATATTGTTATGCATTGTATTATGTCAACACCTGTTTGATAACAATATATCATCTTGAGATTTTTAAGGCGATAAGAAAAAACACGATACCTTTTAAAGATAAAAGTGGAATAATTTTCAGCAATAACTTTCATCATATTTTCACTAAAAAAATTTTCTTTCATAATAAAAATAAAAAAACTGTTATATGAATGTCATTATAAGAGTATGTTATATGTTGTATTTGAATTCTCGCCTTTTATCAAATTCTGATTACACTCAAGTCCAAACGTGTGACGTTGTGACGATTAAATTTTAACGGTAGACAGCGTGTCTTGCGATAAACAATGATAAACAATACATATCATAATGAGACAATATTGAGGCAATCGTTAGAAAAAATTTATAATTTTTTTAATAACACAACTACATTTGGTCATAGAAGTTTTCTAAATACATAAATCGATTCATTTTTTGAAACGAACAAATTTAATACTCCTTATGTTGTTATATTCCTAATATTTGAAAAAAAGTACTTCTAAACAAAAAATTAAAAATTTTCTCGTTACAAAGCTTCCTTTTTGAAAAATAAAATTGAGCTTATTTAATTTTGGTCAGGGAAAGTCAGGATGTTTTGAAAAAAATATTGCAAAAGTTAAATAACTGTCAATGATGATTAATTAAAAATTTTCCAACATTAATTTTGAATTTTTGCATTTTGTTTATTAAAAATTTGATTTTGAAAATGTTACAAAATTAAGATTATGGTCTTTCAGTATTGATGGTCAGGGAAAATGAAAAATTTCTCAGGGAAAAATAGGGAATTTTGAAAATGAAGTTTTGCGGTCAAACTTTTTGATTCAAAATTCAATTTTTTTAAATTTATCTTTCCGGTTTGAAAATTCATCTGTTTCAGCAGAAATTTCATCTTTTTTTGGATTAAAATGGAACTAACTAGTTAAAAATAATTCTGTTCTGGTCGAGAATTGAACCATTTTGTTGAAAATTCGTTTTCTTTTTTGGGTTTAATAACCATAACATTTTTCATTGAGAATTTATTTTTTTTGGTTGAAATTGTAATTGATCCATAATTTTAGTTAAAAATTAATTACTTTGGTAGAAAGTTTTTTTTTGTTTGTTAAAAATTGATTCTGTTAACTGAAAATTTGATTATTTTGATTGAAGATTCCTCATTTTGTTTTAAAATTTATCTCATTGGTTGAAAATTTAACTAGTTTGTTAAAACTTAATTATTTTGTTAAAAATGCAACTGTTTTTTGTTGAAAAATCATGTTTCGTCGTTGCAAATTCAACTATTTTACAGAAAATTCTTTTTTTTTCATTGAAAGATAAAAACTTTGGATGAACTTAATTTTTTTCTTTCTTTGCTAAAAAATTCTTGTTTGTTAAAAATTCATCATTTTAGTTACAAAAAAATAACGATTACATTTTTGTTGTTGAGAATTCATCTCTTTAGGTTGAAATTGTATTTCGCGCCTCCTCCTCAAGATCAACACGTAGTCCCCCAACTTTGGGTCAGAATTACCACAACTTAAAAGGGAGTTAGCCCAATGCAACGTGGCTGACTGCAAGAGCCGTAGCTCTTGGGCGATGGGGTCGCCACATCCCTACGCCTTAATAATATAATATAATAATAATTATTATTATTATTTATTATTACATGCAAATTCTTTATGACATGCAAAAAACCAATAGGTAAGCAAATTTTTATTATGAACTATTGCATTGACTAGTACATTCATATTTTTTACTTATTTATTTCTCATAAATTTCTTTACTGTTCAAATTAAAATTATATTTAGTCATGCTTAAGACATGAAAAAAGTGCGCAAGAAATTGACACATCATTTATATTTGAAACTAATAATTAGAATAATATATATTATAGCGTACTCGTTATTTACAGTTGCAAGTCTTTAAATTTACATGCGGAAAAATTAATTAGTCATTAATTACATCACCTACAATTTTCTCTGCTTATTTTCATACCATTATTTATTATTTTTTCATTGAGGTGCATTTAATAATTTTCTGAAAGGTATTGCAAAGTATTCAAGTAAATAAAGAAAACTAACGTCATTTAATGGAATAAAATTGATTTTCAAGAAGTAACTATTGAAAGGAATTCATTTTGAAAATTATACCTCAAATACTGAGGAACTAAACGATATTGGATTTCTCACATTATATTTCGTGTCGAGGCCATTCAAAGGTATTGAAAAACGTATTGTCGCCACTGGGTACAGAAAGTGACTAAATTTAAGAGATAACTTCTACTGCTATGGGGATTCAAAACGCGAGGACAAAAACGGTATCGTAAAGGATTCAATACTTGTCATGTAACCATCGAACAGGAAATTTGTGAATACTTTTCAATGCAAGCCTTCTGACCGTTCATGTAATATTTTTTCCTTGAACATGAAATATGCCTACTTCCGGTTACTATCTGGATACGAGTATAGTCGGCAATTAATTTACTATACGTCCTAGTATCATCCCCATCTCAAACTCAAAAACGATAATTTAGACTTCAACTTAGAATAACGTGAATATCTACTAAACTAGAACTGGCCATAAGGGACCTTTTCATGCGGACGTCCACATATTTCGAAGTATACAAATGTTATTTTTGTAAAAAATTATACATATTCATAAAGAAAAAAAAGCAATATAATCATGCCTTAAATGCTATCATCTTACAATTACTCGTTGACTCGTTCCGTACGTGGACGAAGAATTCTTGAGAATTCAGTGGATGTACCCTGCGCCATGCTGTAAGTGATGAAAAATCAATGTATAACTCAAAAAAAGAAAAATCTTTCCAAAATACTCATAAACTTCATAAAAATTCTAAAGCTTACCTCAAAGCTCAAAACGAGTTTGCACCGACGACCTGCGAAGACGAAGCTATCGCTGGGGAAACGCGATTCAGCACAGAGGGTCCTATAGTCCTAAAGTTTTTTTAGGGTGGGGATAGGTATTACCGGGGAACACAGATTCTGAGTAATGAGACAAAAGAAAATGCCTTGAGTCTGAAGCGACCCACAATAACCGGATCTGGTTAACCTATATTTTTTACTTACTTATAGAACTCTCCTCGTCCCGACCTCTGACTTGACGAAATCAACGATGTACGATGTCCTCTGGCTCCAATGATGAAATATAAATTCTGATATAATTAAATAATTATTTGAATGAACAATTTTGATATTTAATAAAACTGAAAATGAATTTGAATATTATTATGAAGGTAAATTCAATAAAAGCACGTAAAAATAAGAATAAAAGATTACAGGGCCAAATTTAGTACGAGGCCAGCAGGGCCATGGCCCCAGGGCCCCCACAAATTAGGGGCCCCTACAAATGTAACTAGTCGGTAAATCAAAATCGCTGCGACATGCACACATTTCTACATCGGCTCCTACTTCAATTACATTTTTTTTTTCTAGAAGGCAGCAAGGAATTACGAAAGGCCCCCACATTTTAATCGGCCCTAGGGCCCCCACACCCCTTAATTCGGCCCTGAAAGATCATATACTTCAGCTACTCTTTTGTGAGCCATTCTCTAAACTCAATTTGACCATTTTTGTGATAATAGAGACAAAGATTCTGCATAGCGAGTCAGTCAAAATCTGATCTCAAAAATTAATGCTGGTCGCGGGCTCCTAGACCAGCAGATCGGTCAGCAGATCACCCGCCAAATCCTACTCTGAATTGTACTAATACTTTCAACCAATCATAATCCTAATTTTTACCCCATCCTAGTTAAAGTGTACCCCAAGACTTTCATCTACCCATGACACAAACAAGGCCTAGTTCGCTTCCTGAAAAACTGTAAAAAAAGTTCGTTAGTCCTTGCAATTTCCATTCTAATAAAAATCTGCTTAAATTTCAATCGAAGTTACTCAATTATTAAACAACGCATTCTTTATTTAATTTAACTGTTCTATACAACATCTCGAAGCCTCGTTTCATAAGTCCAACTGACCCTCTTTACTAAACCCTCTTGAACCACATTCAGCCCTACCCGATTACTGAGAAAAGTCTGGAAAAGTCGTTGTTGCTTACGAGTTCTACTTGACAAGTGGAACTCATCCGTCGTCCAACAGGTGGCGCCACACATTCGTCCTGTCGGACAGATGTTATTTCATGGTGAAATTATTAAGTAATCTAAAATCAGATTGTTCCCTACTAGTTAAGTTCGCGAAATACTAATAATTCTTTGATGTGTAGGTGAGAGGACCCTACAGTAGATAATTATTAATTCAAAATACTTATGTATGTAGAGTAATTAATTTAATGTAACTAATAGTTAAGAAACAATACGTGTTAATATATTAAAACTATAATTGATTGTTTTACTTATATTTGTGCTTATAATTAATTATCGTCTACTGAAGGATCATTATATATAGACATATAGCACTTGGGTTGTAACACAGATTATTCTATAGAATACAGTGATATATGGGCGTTTTGCAAATAGATTTCAATTTTGGTTTCCGAGATGCGATTAAATTGAAGTTCTAAATTATGCAATAATTGTTATCATTTTTCTTAGATATATATACCAGGATGTACTTTATAACGTGGGAAAGCTGTGTGATCTAGACTATTGATTTTTTTCACTAATTTTTGTCTACATGATTCTTTTACTTAAAGTACATTATTATAAAGGTTTAAAACAAGGTTTAAAAAAGGTTTGGCGGGCTTAGCGGGTCAAAATAATTCGATTTTTTTTCAATGTGCAAAAGTTGTCTGCACATTCTAAAAAATTTTCGAAATTATTTCTAATTTTTTTTTTGAAAATTTTTTTGTATTTTTTTTTTAATTTTTCTCAAAAATTTTTTCGAAATTTTTTCTGAAAATTTTTGTTTGAAAATTTGTTTCAATTTATTTTTTTTATTTCTTGAAGAAGTATTTTGAAATTTTTTGGATTTTTTTTTAATTTATTGAAAATTTGTTTAAATAATTATTCACAATTTTGATTTTTACAATTACAACTTATCTCCTTGACGTGAATTTCTATAAGAAGAGTTCTTCGTAAAACAAATATCTATGAACAATATTTTATGAAGAAGTTTAAGAAAAGAAAAAAAGTACTTTTAAAACATTTTTTTCTTCCTCTTCAATGCGACTTTGAACCTTCTACCAGCGACTGCAAAAAAGGCTTCGGAGTGGTTAAAAGACTTCAGAGTCGTTAGCTTCGGAGTTGTTATTTGTAATTTTTAAATGATATAAAACACAACATTTTCAAACAAAATAATTCCAAATTTGGGAGAGTGTTTTGCTCCATCAGCCCTTCGAATTTTATAGAGAAATTTGTTTAGAAAAAAGTTATTTTGCGCTTGTACCTCTTTTTTTTTTGGAGGCTTCGGAGTTGTTATTCAGGTTAGCCGATAGCTTTTCCCGTGTTCTCAGACAACTTACGAGGATGTCATCAATTTGAAGACTCTGGAAACGTCATGTGTTTTTAAAATTTAATAAAAAATACTTCTTTTTCATAATTATAATAGATTATAATACGAATTATCACCTCAAATTCGTTAAAATGGTAGAGGCTTCAGAGTTGTTAACAAACCGAGGGACAGACCTATAAGCATGATTCTTTCAGTCAGTATTTACAATCTCTAGCATGTAAGTATTGCAATTTGAACTGCATCATATATGTAAAAATAGTGCCCGAGACCAATATTATAAAAAAAAATTTTACCGGTCGAGTCACATTTCAAGTATGTGAATCTATAGGAAGGGACACTGTAGGGAGGGTAAAAACTGACTACTTAATTACAAAAAAGGTATGCCGGACTGTAATTTTTGTGTACTTTTTTTTGTATGGACTAATAAAGTAGACCACCATATGTGCTATAATCCCCTTAGTAGGTCAAAAATGTTATAGGAACATCGAATAAACATCGAGGGACATACAAATTGAAATCTATTTGAAAATCGCCCATATATAAAATATACTATAAATTGTAAGTTCTAAATTCTTGGACGGTTTACTCAGAATTGGCTAATTTTTTTAGGTGAAACTTTTTTATTTCTGATCATTATCACTTTGAGATTGTCAACTTCCTCATCTGTTTCCTCAAAACTGGATAACTTTTTCTAAACCAACGTTTTTGGTCCTAATTTACCAAAACTTCAGCTCGGGAGTGAACTTTTTTTTAGCTTTTTGAATCGTCATTTCGATTTTACAGAATGTTTGTTTTTTGGTCTCCTGAAAATTCAGATTTTTTTTTGTTATCCTGTTTTTAACTGCTACCCTTCATTCTATTATAGATATTTTCATTCGTTAACGAAATTCGTCAATTAAAAAACGCGATTGTAAAAATTAAAAGGAATGTGTTTTGCCAAATTTTTTTCAGACAGTATCTATTCACGTATGATCAATATATTTTCTAAGCTTAAACAAAAAATATTTAGTTAATGGAAGATGTAGTTAATAAAAATTTTTTATCGTATTTCCTCGAGTATTTCCTTTCACTAAATACTAAAAGTTTGATTTGAAGAATGGGCTTTTCACATAATTTTGGAAAGAAAAAAGAAAGCTTAAAGATACTCAAATTATATTTAATTTTAAATTATACTCAATTTATATTATTTATATTTTACAATATTTTTTATCATCGCAATTAGTCTCCTATATTTTTCTTTTCTTATAGGGATTGTAAAGTACTAATGAACCCGAATTTGAGGCAGCTGAAGATAAAGACTTAAACATTTAAATTAAGACTCTCCTCCAAACCTTTTATCACCAGACAAGGAAAAATCACCTAAGCGACATTCGAAGTGCCTATTCCCCATAAACTCTTTTTATCTATTCAAAAGTGTCAAAGACTAATGATGGGGTATTTTTCAAACCTGAATGAGCTTTTCTGAAACAAAGACAAGCCGGCTGCTTGTTTACAAACACTCTTGGGAACTCTTGGGGACATTTCAGTTTGCGCCGCGTGGCGAATTCCTCGCTTTCAGTTGTCATCCTCAAAATAGTTTGTATGGGGCTTAGGTCTTAGGAAGTTCCTGGGGTTTGGGGATTGCCCGTGCGTCATTTTAATATGTCTGGCAGGAGGTCAGGCGTGCCCCTGGCGTTCGTGCACCCATCCGTGCGCCCCAGGGTGTTGAGTGCCGTTTTGCAGTTACCGGTATCTTCCAGGTTTTCGTCTTCTCTTCCTTTTTACTTTTTTGCTCATTCTTGTTTTCCTCTTTTAATTTCCCTTATTTTTACTTTTTCGTCTCCTTCACGGTCCTTCTTCTCTTCGAACGAGTACGCCTCTCGAATTTATTCGCCCTTCCGTCGCGTCGTCGGACACTTGCCACAGCTAGAATTAAAAGCCCTTGTGGAGTTGATTTAATCCCGAGGATTCGAAAGACTGGGTGCTGCCACTGCAGACTTTACTGGTATTAATTTGAAATTAAGAGGAGGAACTTAGTTGCCATGCAACCAAGCAAATAGGAAAATCGTAAAAGGTTAAGGCGGCAAATGTTATTCTATGACGTCACTAATTACCGACAACGTCCCATGTATTCTCTTCTTTTTTATCATTTTTTAAAATAATACAATTTTGCATTTAAACTTTTAAAATGGGAAAAGTATGTCAAAACCTAGCGCGGCTTGGTTTGTTAAAGTTTGTATTTTAAAGAAATAGTTGCTTTTAAAAAATAAGAAGGAGGAAACCATTGGTATGAACTTTGCTTTTTCTCAGTTTGAACAATGAAAATTTTTATCAAGCTAGGTCAATCCTCTTACTTTCGTCCGAAACGTTATGCGGGCATATTTAAAAAAATGGAAACCTTTTCCTGTGACTTCCAAAAAATCGGAGGCTTTGCACATAATCAAGTTCCACTATGATTTACTCACTGTTAAAATTTTACGAAGGTGTTTTGCTTAGTTTTAAAAGCCTGAGAGTTTCGTTACAACAGTGTAAGATATTCACTGATGTTAGCCGAACAATGACTTGAAATTATTTGCACATATGCACTAATTCGAAAAGGATTCTAAATTAATTGCTTTGTTAACTTTAGGTAATACCTGATCTTATTTTAAAATAACCCTTATAAGTTTAATTTTTGAAGGTGATTATTTTTCAAACTAAGCAAACACTTACGTAAAATTTTAACAGTGAATAAATCATAGCAGAACTTAATTATGTGCAAAGCCTCAGGTTTTTGCCATCTTTTTCCCCAAGGTGATTTTATTATGAAGAAAATTATTTTTGAACTTTTATCAGATGGATTCTGTTGACTAATTATATGAACACTGCTCATGTAGATAAGAAGTTGAACTTTGCCATGAAATTTTTTTTTCGTTTTTGGAAAAAAGTTGTTAGAAGTTGTACTAGGGTAAGAGCTCCAATTCTTGGCTAAGGTGCCAAGAATTGGTGCTCTTACCCTATATGATGCCAGCCTTGAAAAATATCCTAAACAATAACTAGAATGTTCTCGCTTCATTTGAGACTTATCAAACGCAGTGATGAATCTCTGGAACAATGCCAAACCATGTGTAAATTCTGTACACCTTCCTTTGGCGCCATCTCCCTTTTTATTTTTAGTCACCTTGCAAAAGCATATAGGGGTAAATCAGCTGACATTTCTGATCAGCTGATACGATATGCTTAGTGCGCTATCAACAGTTTATTATTGACCCAAATGACCTAGATGAGGCATCATCTAACATCACTGAAGACTACCGCTAATGGCATTCCTGTGTCAAGTCTCAGGTCAGTCTCCACTAAAGTCGTTTCCAAATCGCAATATAATTTTATATACTGAAATAAAGTCGTTGCGAGGAAGACTCTCACTGATTCCTAGCCGATCATAAATTAAGATTTCAAAGAGATAGTCTCGTTCTGAAATCATTATATGATTCTAGCTAATGCGATATATGCTGTGACGCAATCGTCAACGTCTGGGGCGTTACGGGATCGATGGATCACGAAAGATTTGGTGATTCGTTTAATCCTGTTTTGTCTTTTTTCGCATCTTCTTCCTTCCCACTCTTTCTCACTCTTTTTCTCGTGGGAACCGTGAGAAAGCGGGTCGATTCTCCGATGTTTTTTAAGCGGAGACTCCAGAGGATATAGGTATATTTGCCAACGTGGAGCGAAGTACGCCTGGCTATTAATTCCGAGTCCGGAGGACACCGGTCAGCGGCAAAGAAGCAAAATGACCGGCAGGTCAGGTCCTAAATAAAAGGAAGGAACGTTTAAATAAAAGTAAACTCATGTCGCCGCACCGCGAAGCGATCTCGCTTGCCTTTTTCATCTTCTCTATCTGAACTCCAGCCTAACCAGCAATACTTCTTCCAAAACCTTTATAAGTCCTAACAACCTAACTATTTTTATACAATCATGAGAGTCTTTTAATTTGTCAAACGATGCATAATTAGGGAATTGGATCCGAATAAATCAGACATCAATCTTTCAATTTGATTTCATTTGAGATTTGAGCTTCCTATATGAGGTTGATAAGAATTATTGATGCAGAAGACGTGCCACCTCCCGCTCGTAATTTGAATGTTTAATGACAAAACATAAATTGTATTTGAAAAGCTTTTGTTGCACGTTGATAATAATGCAAATTTATATACTATTGTGGCAATTGATAAATAACTACTGATTTATTGGATTTCCTTCAAAGAAAATACAAAGTATTGTGAAAGACAATGACTGGTTGAAAAGATATCTGCGATTATAAATGCATCATTCTTATCTTTTTGAAGAGAGTCATTTGAGTATGATATAAGAGTATTTCTCTTTGTGTCAAACGGAAAAATAAGAAAAGCCATATGAGCACAATTCCTAATATAGCAACAATCCTATGTACTTCACACTCTGACACTAACAAAGTAACAGTAAAGAAATATTCTCACGTTCAAATGAGAACGAATACTTTCCACCTATGCTCACAAGCGCCACTTACCACCTTAAAAATTCGCTTCTCTCCTGCCTCACAATCAAGAAACAGAAAGAAAAATTTTCAACCACCTGATCTGCAGATTAATTTGCCCCCGGCAGCGCAGCAAATCTGTAAATTGGAATCGATGGATCGACACGGTAAGCGTTTTTCTGATCAATGTTCGATGACATAACAGGATACGGACTTTCAAAACGTCCGAGGAAAGGCCGCCAGTTGCGATTTCTGCAGTTGTATATATAACCGCTTGGTATCGGCATCAGAAGTGCACATATGTGCGTTAACCAAAGAAGCTGGCCCGTAACGAGGAACGAGAGTGCTAATGAAGGATAGCTATGTTCTTATGATACTGTATGTTCTCCTGCAGGAGCTAATGCACCTGTCTTTGGTATACTTAACACGCACCAAGAGTCTGTTCACTGGGCAGAGTGTTTTAACTTTTGTCACCAAGACTCTCTTCCAGTATTGCAGATAATTTAACCAAAGATTGTAAATTACACCTCTCTGGTCTTATGCAATTAGAAAAACGATGGTGAATTAAAATCTCTAATTATCCTGTTTATCAGCTTGATCAAGCAAAGGATGCCGCAAATGATTTGGTTAGAGAGCAAATTGAAAGTTGTACATCTTCTTTAGTAATTGCCTCTCATATCATCATGATTCATTTCAACAATTTTCACCTGGTATATTCTTTTAACCTAGACTTATGATTCATGATTTATTAGCATTTTGCATCAGACGGTTTTGCGATTAGTCTTATATTACGAATTCTAAAACAGTAAATGTTTATTTATTTTCTTTTGGATTCAGCCTTCATACTCAGAAAAAATATACATTCAATTCTTCAAAGATAATAATGAAACGAACACTTCATAGTCACGAAATAAAATCTTTGTCAACTCGATTCGCTCAGATATTCTTAGATTGAATTGCATTGTATCTGTTCAGGATGAAACACATTAAGAATAACACACCATTAATTTTTATTCTCTCCCTCTTTAAATCTTTGCGTCCCACAATTTCTTGACTGTGAACAGTTTATGACTTTATTAGGACGAGCTTTCGTTCCGAATGTAAAAGTGAGATGTAGCATGAAAGAGACCCTTCGAAACCTTAATTTTTTTTACTGCAAACTTTTTCTCTTTTTTTCTTAGTCCCACTTACAAGTCGATTTTTCGACAGTTTTTGCCCTCGTTAAAAGTTTGAATGTTCAACTGAGAGGAGAGTTGTCCCGTGCCGTTTCATCAACTTTGTCTTTCCCCTTTTGTATCACTTTAAGGAGTTGATTTTCTCTCAGTCACTCTGTGTTTCTACCTCTCTTTAAAACTGCAAGCTGTAAGATCTGTCGACAACGATTGGCAAGGCAAGACATTCGTCACGTGTCAGCTGGACACTGGAGAAAAAAAATTGAAGAAACAGCGAACCCCTTCGCAATTCAGAATGCTATCAATGAATTTTCTGAACGACTACCACGACTTTCAAAGATTGACAGTCCATAATTCCAGCTGGTATTAATACAATATGCGATTAAATTTGAATTCTCGGGGAATAGTTGGGTATACTTCCTAAAAGGTCACACAGCAAAAATCCTGTTGGAACTTTAAACTGGGATGAAAAAGGAATCACTAGGAGGTATTAGTAAATATTGTTGGGTGACCTTTCCAGAAGTATAGTCGAATGGTTATAGATGGTTGGAGGAATTGGTTTAGGAAAGTTAGGGATTTGAATTTATTTCAGTTTATGAATTTTACGAAGCCCCTCTAATAAAAAAGGACTAGAATATTAGTGGGTTTATTTTAAAAGTGCCGTAGAAACATCTAATTTAAAACATCCGGTTTTATTTGTTTTTAGAGTACAGGAAGTTATAAAAGAAAGAAGTTCTAAAAGTCCAAAGCCAGATATTATTTCAAAAGTTAATTATGTTTTAAAAATCAGCATCCAAGTTTCATCGATATGTTAATTATAAAAGATAATAAGTTGTCGAAAATTATGATAAAGTAACTGACTTTATCTTTATATTCAATGATAATTTCGAATTTTAAGTTTATTTCAAGCCTCGGAGTGCACACGGGGTGAAACTGACCACGCAATTTTATATCAAGAGAAATATCTTTAGGCGGAAACGCCGAAAACGTATATGATGCCAAATGACAAAAAGTAGAGTTCAGCAACTGTGCCAAAGGTGGTAATGCCTAACTCGCTTATTGATAGAACAATTGTTCTATTAAAATAAATACCACTCAAAAATATTAATCACTGTTCAATTGTTGTGATCGCTCATTTCTCTATTTTCTTGAAACCTGAAGAACGCCAACTTCATACTGTCAAGCAAGTCTATTTTTTGAAGAGCACGGTCAACTGACAATATTTTTTAAATAAGGTACGATCTCTCACCTAACAAACTTTTAAACCGGTTTTCTTTACTGTAAAAAGTAAAGATTTAACACTTTTTTTTTGTAACAAATTCCATTTTTTTCGTGTGCCGCTAAGTATAAGCATGTTTTTATGACACTTAAAATTTTGATTCGCCACAGAGACGTGTACTCTCCGAAGGTTTCAACTTTCCGAAAGTAGTAAAGGAATTTTATTTTTCCGAAGAGATTGAAGTTTTTTAACGATAGATGTTTTAAATCTAGATATTTAAATTATTAAATCTTTTGCTACTAAAAAAACTAGGATATTACTATTTGTTTCAAATTTTAACGACTGTTATTTTTTATCTTTTACAATTTTGGAATCTGTAGCATTAGTGCTTGCTTTCTAGCCATTAACAAGATTTCTTAACAATATTTGGTCCCCTGCTGTTGGTGAATATAGAAAATACCTTTCTTGGTTATTTTTACTTTCCATTACTTTTTTGGTTTTAAAACAATATGGCGGATCTCGGTGGACAAAAGATTACGACAAAAACTGAAAATGTTGACTCGAGTTTTCATTTTTGCACATTTTCTCCCATGTAAATCTAATGGAAAACTTAAAGTAGTTTGCGCGAGGGTAAATATTAACCTATTTGGCTCAAATTTGGAATGCATCATTTTTTTTATCTAATAGTGAAAATAAAAGAATTCTGTGGATGGGAACCCTTACCTGGGTTATCAATAAATATCTTAACGAATATGAGAAGTTAGTTTAGAAACCGCGAACAGTTAGGTGTTTGTACTTAAAGCCAAATTTGTTTCAAGGTAAAATGCGATGAGTGTTGCACAATATTGTCTAAGATTTCTTTATAATTTTCACGTACAGTTTTTCATGATCAGGCAAGATACTAACGGGTTTGTAATTAGGAGGCTGAGCTATATCTTTATCTTTAATTTTGATTGCTACTACTACTGTTAGTACAGATTATTCAGAGCTTGATTTTTTGTTTACCTTTTGGAAAATTTTTCTTAGCTGCATCTATAGGTAAAGAATGAATCTAATAATAAGATTGACGTTAGATCACCATAATATTGCAAACAATTGAAAAACAATTGATATGTGTGGTTGTTAATGTATGTACATTAACAAATACTTTTTGGATTGAAAAATTTTCAATAGTAATTTTTTACCAAGTATTTATCGGCTTCGGATTGCAAATGATAATTATGATTTAGAATGGCATTGTAGTTTCACCTAAAAGTTGATCACTAAAAGGACTTTTATCAGCTCTAACTTCTAAAATTTTCCGTTCCAACCGACAGGTGTTCAATGCTATGATAATTCCAAGGGACGCCGCCGGTGTTGTTCAAACCAATAAATTAGGTGGCATGTCTTCTATAATAGCACACATTATGACAACTGAACGCGGTGGAAGAATGAGTGCAGGATGTGGGTCGCGCGTCGATTTCAAGATACTAAAACTTCAGGAGTCGTCTCTTACCTAAGCCCAAAGAACCTATAGGCTCATCGAGGCTCGTAAAGCGCATATTTTCTCAGGGTATCATACTACCATACTACCATACTACCATAGTTCGGTATCTGGTCGATTAATGAACCGATGTCGTCGCATGGACCACCCCGAAGGTACATGTACGGTGCGTGCACCCTCGTGATAGACCCGGACAAAAGTAGTCGTCCGGACTATAATACCTAACCTATAACCAGCTCCCGTCCGTCCTTCCAACTGGCTTTCAAAAGAACCGCATTTTACCTGACCAAGTTTTATGATCGTCGCGTCGAGGTGGCGATGTGTCCTCCGGTTATCGTCCAGGCGGGATCTGGCCGACCCGTCCGCTAAAGACACGCTCCTTTTATTCTTCCTTTTCCGCTATGCTCGTTTTCGCTTCATGCAGGCTGATGCAGGTTGTAGGCTGCAGGTTCCTCTTTCCATCTTTCTTTCTCCTTTGACTTGACTCTGTCTTAGCCTCAGAGGCACCACTCCGAAGCTATAGGGTCAGTCGGAACGATTGGATCCGCCAATTTACTCGAGACGACACTTCAAAAGCCTGTATGATGGCTACTCGCTCAGCGACCTTCGGATATATGCTCGTTAGTAACTTTGGAATTATAATTGAAAGATTTCTGCTTTTTCCCTTGGATCGAGGAGAATTGAATTTTACTTAAAGATTCTCAGATTGGAGAATCGATTAAATTGAATTGCAGGAAGTTGTAACTACAGCTTTGCTATTCAGTTGTCTTTGTTCGGAACTATATGGATAGGGAAACATGTGCGTGAATAAAGTTGAATGATAGAGAAGGAAACGTTGTGTGTACATATTTGGATTTGGATTTAGGTGTACTTTATATACTTATAGGTGGAAAATTACTTGTCATTCCAATCTAAGAAATATAAAACAACGCCATTTTCGACCATTGCTAAGTCTTCATCCCCAAAATTGTATTTATATTCTCTCGATTCTTTATCTACCTAGATAGCATCAAATTCTGGTCGCCACGTGACATCAGTGTACGTCATGGCTCGAATAGACGCCTTTTAGCGTATAAATTATAACGGCTGTGCTTTTTTGCATCGGCACATGTTGAGGTCGGGGAGTTTTTTGATCCCCGCGGTTTCCTAGGTTCCGACATAAATTAAAACTCAAACCGCCTTTCTCTCGTGAACTCGTACTCTCGTATACCTACCTATACATTGAATTCACCCTCAGCTAAGAGACAGAGTGATACACACATTCCTTACAATTTCCACGTGTATGTAAAAATCCAACGCATGCGCTTGAGGAGTAGAACAAGCTCTGCATTATGCCTACTTTGCCATCTACAATTTCCCATGATTTCCTCATTTCCCACACAATACGTACTATACATTTCCACGTGCGTTACGAATAAATGTATTACGAATCTATATTTGTATACAGATATACATTATACATGCTTAATGCATGTGCATGTCTGATTCGTGTGCAATGCGTAATCGCGCGGACAGTGTAGGGATCGGAGAAACGCGTGCGCGATATCCCATCGGACTTTCTTCCATTTCCATCAAACCTGGCACTCACTCACCTGGCAACTATCTCTTCCATTTCGACCTGATCGCTCGAGTAAACACTTTTTTCGCAATCTGTCATTCACTCGCTTTGATCATCCAAATAAAAAAGTTTAGTCCTATTTGGCAAGCGGTGGGTAAATTCCGACGATAATAATGCTTATAATTCGAACGGTCTGAATTGAAATTTTATACTAGCGCTGTACTGTGCCGGACTATTTAGGGTACTGACCCAGTACTGGAAAAATCCTTATTGATAACTACACGGAAGAATTAGTTGTCGAAACTTTACTTGACTGCGCTAAAGAGGCCACAAATTTCTCGAACTTTCGTATAACCTTTATGACAAGCTTCAAGACAATCCTGGAACTAATTAAAAGAGTTAGCGAGTTTTTATATGATTCTCGGAATACATATTCACCATTTTTGGAGTCTAGGAATAATTCACGGACATATCATTATTTCAAGGACTGTCTTAAGCGCTATAATGAACGTTATAATAAATTTGTAGAAGTTTGTGCATTTGGGGCTTATCCTAAAGTCTTATTAGACACCCAAGTAAGGTTTCGATAACTTATTATTTCCGTGTATCTTCTGAATTGGCACACTACTGCAAAAAGCTGGCGTGGAACTCAGCCAGTAATGTGAACGGTATTGGGCCAGCTTCTCTTATTTTTCTAAGCCATTACTGAGACCCCTATAATTAAGGGTACTGGTCAAGCACCGCTTACACTACTAGCTTTGTGCCGAGCCAGTATCAGACCAGTGCCATTATCGAATAGATGCACAAATTACACCGCATAAAAACGTTTAAACTGATTTCAATTTAGGAATCATTCATGGTATTAAAATGAGTCATTGTTTTACATTGAAATTAACAGCATAAAGTTACTTTATGAAAAAATGGGACATCTTAAGGTCTAAATTAATTTAATACCATTTAGAAATATACGGGATACCATCCTCCTTATTAATTAACATTTATTGCCTTACTTATTTGCGAACATTTGAGATTGGGTTTTTACGTCATGTAAGAATTCTATGATTCTTTTGTCAAGTCAGGAATTTTTTTAAATAACATTTTTTCCTCCATTTACTTAATGATAATACTCTAGAATTATTTTCGCTTTGTTTATGAATGTCAAAAGTTATTCAAATTCAGTTGAAACAAATATTTGCCAAAGGCTTACTTTTTAATTTTATCGCATGAATACGTCAATTGGTGTTTTGGCAATAACTGGGTGCCTTACCACAATGTTTTTGCATTAGACAATTAAACCAACATGTTTGCCTACTTCATAGGTCTAAATATCATAAAATTCTGCATGTCATGAGCCTAATCTATATCTTAGAAAAAATTAGACCACACGTATTTTTCCAATTTTAGAAACAAAATTTTGAAGCCCATTTTTCAAAATATACAAAACTATTTTTAATTTTTTAAGTAGTTTTAGACCTAAATCAGATATTCTAATTTTCTGTTCAGATTTTGGTGACTTTTACTGTTCTGTTTTGAAATATGTCGGCAAATTGGAAAATGTTCAAAATGATCAAAATATCGTCGATTTGTTTGAAAAGATATGAAGTCGATTTGCACAAAAACCCGATATTTCTATTTTTGCCAAATTGAATTTTCGCATTTTTCTCGGAAACTACATTATACATTGAAAAAATTTAAATATAAAAATTTGCATATCTAGGAAAGTTCTGCAAAAAAGACGCTTTGCTCTCTTGTGATATCCTGCATAGTTTACGAGAAAAATTCAAAAATTTAATTTTCAGAAAAAAAAATCTTCTGGGTTGAAAAATGGTTTAGTCCACATAACAGCGATGGAATACTTTCCTTATTTAAGCAGAAAATTGAAAAAAATATGGAGAAAAATATGAACCTTGGACTTTTCCAGAAAATCTTCTTTTAATTTTTTCAAAATTCGAAGAAAATGATGAACAAGATTTCACATGTCATATTTTTTTCCATATTTTCTTAAATATTTGGAATAAATAAGGAAAGCATCCTATCAGTTTAACGTGAGCTGAATCATTTTTAAATCTGGGAGGCTTTATTTATTCTGAAAATTGAATTTTTTCATTTTTCTTATAAACAATGCAAGATATTGCAGAAGAACAAGAGGTATTTTTTGCCGAACTTTCACAGCTATGCAAACTTTAATCTCACGTTCTTTCTGAGAAAAAAGAGAAAATTTGATTTTATGGCTGACTGGATTTCTTTCTTATAAAAAGTTAAATTAAAGAAAAATAAGCAAAAACCATAGAATTAAAAAAAAAAGTTTTTTTCTTCAAACAGGCGTCAAAATTTAAATATTCATAACTAAATTAATAAAATGCAATAAGAAAAAACCTTGGTTGAATATTGAACTATTTTGTTGCAAACTATTTTTTTTAATCAAAAATTAATTTTTGTAATTGAAAATTTAACTAATCCATTTTTTATGCAAATTGATCATTTTTAGTGAAAAATTCAACGATTTGGTTGAAAATTTATGTATTCTGTTGTAAATTAGTCTTTTTTGGTAGAAATTTAATCTTTTTTTTTTTGTTAAAAATACAACTGTTTGGATAAATGAATGTGTATTGGTTGATGATTTAACTATTTTGTTGAAAATGCGTCTTTTTCGGTTGAAATACCAAATATTTCATTTTTCTTTGAGAATTGATCTTTTTGGTTAAATTCGACTGTTTTCGATTTAAAATAAAAATATTTTTTTTTGTGGTTGAAAGTTGAACTTCTTCGTTAAAAATTCGACTGTTTTATTGAAAATTTAACTGTTTTATTGAAAATTTGTCTTTTTGAATAGAAAATGCGTCGTTTTGGATTGAAAATTCAACTTTCTTTTGAACAATTCGTCTTTTCGGCTCAAAAATTCAACTTTTTGGTTGGAAATGCAACTTTTTATGCTTGAAGATAGATCTTTTTTATTTAAAAATTTGACCATTTGGTTTAAAATTCATCTTTGTATGTTGAACCTGTACTCTATGGACATTGTTAAACAAACTAGAAAAAGCTTTTTTTTTAATAATTTATTTGACTCTCATTTGACGATCCTGACGTGTATTGTGTACGTAATCTAGATGTCCAAATTTATTTCAACTAAAAAATATAATATTACTAAATTAATTTGATTTATAAAGATTTCTTTTTGATTTTAAGTGGAGAACATAATACAGTAATAGAACATAGACTATATGACTATACGACTATAGAATCTTAGTGGGAAGACATGGCTTTCCCGGTACGAGGAATCGTCGCGGCCTTTGGGGAGCCGGATCAGGTTCTGTACCTGTCGACCGTTTTTCCTTGAACAATGGATTGTCTCTCGTATATACAACTTGCGTTTTACTTCGTGTTGTACTCTTTATTAAAGGTGTGCGCATGCGCGGGTCACATATTAATTTTTTCGCTAGAACCGGTAAGGCGAGTTCCTTCGATTTCGCAGTTTGATTTTTAACATGCGATTCATCTTCTGCCAGATCGGATCGCGAATTTCGCACCATATTTATTTTTCATTCATTCCTCGTTCGATCATCAATTCTATACATTCTATACAAAATTAATCAATTAAATCATTGAATTATGATTTACAAATTTACTTTAAAAGATCAACAATATTTTACACTAAACAACGACTGTAAAAAATGTAGAATTGTAATTGATTTTCGTGTCCTAAGGGAGTTGCAACAAAAACTGACAAATTGGAATTATCCAGTTCATCCATGGTAACCTTTTTTTATTCTGTGCGGTACCAGTGGTATTAGAACGGCGGTATTTTAATACCGCGCTAGTTGTTCGCCAGTAGTAGACTAGTGTAAAACAGAGTTATCATTGGTAGTACTATACATACAATTTCTATCGGGGCACTAGATTTTTCTGCTTGAATTTGAGTTTTCGAAATTATAATTTATTATATTAATATTTTAAGCAAATTGGAGGGGACAATTCTCCAAGGAAGCGGAACTGGAGTTAATAATCTTGCAAGGCAAACGTGCGGCAATTTTCCATGACTCGCGTCACAGAAGGGTTCGCGGTAACGTTCCAGAGGAATGTCCCGCAGATCCGAGAAACGAGTACGTGGAAATTTATTCCGTCGAAGCGAGAACAACAAATTACTATAGTTGATCTCTCCTAATACGACACACGAGAATACCAGAAGTCAAAGCTCGCCGGATTAGAGAGATTAACGATGTCGATAGAGGAAAGAATGTCCAAGATAAAACAATTTATTATTCTTAGGTCGATTCGCACTGCGAAAATGGCAAAGTGAAAAAAGCACTGTCTCCAGAGACGAGCAGGACATGATTAGCTTCTCGAGCAATAAATAAGATTAATTAACTTTCTAACTTACCTAAGCACTCCTGCGAAAACATATTTCAAACATCGATCCAAAAAAGCATCACACTTTTTACAGACTCTTAGAAACTTGAAAATTCAATCACTTTTCAAGTCTTGAAAATTTCAGATTGAGATTCTACTTCAATTTACTCTTTTCCAAGTTTCTATTTTTTTATAATGAAATAGGCAGTTTTTGATTAAAAGAATCAAGTAAGAAGCACTTGTTCATCGTAGTTGAAAGAGTGCGACACGAGCTACTCAAGAATGCGAGACTGCTCATTTAAAGTTCATCAGGCGCGTTACTGTGAAACCCAAAATACTTGGGTAATGTATGACCACTCTAAGATGGTTGTTACTGACGAGAAAAAATGATTTCTTTTTTAAAATAGACTTACCCTTTTCATCTCCTTCATACGCTCGGCATTTCTGGGATTCTGTTTCTGCATACCAGTGTCCGTGTTAAGTACTCGCTACTCGAACGGAAAAAAATCTTGTCAACGCCAACCGTCGATTGTGTTGCATACGATGAAAGGAGAAAACGGTATTTGAACATAAACATATCGTTTTTCTCCTCAGATAATTTAAAAACCTTCCTTCATTCATTTACCTGCTGAGCTGATTGCTAATCTCGATAATTTAAAATTTGATTTTCCTCTCTGTAACTCGTTTCACGAGCTATTTTGGGAAATGTAATGTTGCTACAGAGCCTGGAAACACTGGATATCATGAAAGGTATAAATGTGATTCTTAAAATGTGCTGATGGAATTTTGTAAAAGGCCCTGGAAGAACCTACAATTTGGTAATTTTCTGAACTATTTTGCCAAGAAAAATTTTTTCAAAGAAGCAGGACCATTATAGGCTGTCTATGAGCTCATAATCAGAAAATAATTTTTGTGTGTGATTAAAATCTTTTTTAGTTGGTTTTTATTTCCAAAGGAAAAATATTTTCTGATTCTAGGACCAAACATAGTAATTACTGACCATCCTTTCTTTAATTGAAGAATTATAACCTTAAAAATAATTTAGACGAAATTTCCTTTTTCCACATTTATTACATAATTTCACATTTTTAGCCTTAAATTATTCACTTTGAATATAGCATTCACAATGTATCTGTTTGGACACATATAATTGTTTAACTGGCAAATTAGTCAATTTTAAAATGAATCTTGGAAAATTGTATGTTTTGAAATTAAATTTTTTTAAAAAACATTACCTGTTTAATTTGAATAGGTACAATATTTCAACAGTGTAAAATTAAAAGCATTACACACTGGATAATTTCTCTTTGAAGCTATTTAAATGATATATTTTTTAATGAATAGCGTTTGAAATTCAACCATTTTTATTTGTGTACAATCATTTGAGGTTCTAAAATTATATTTAACATTCAATTTAATGCATGGTTGAACTTTTTAAGCTAAAAACGTTCCAAAAGGAAGAATTTCATAATCACTTGAAAATCACCAATAACTTTTATTAAACGCGTGTTTAACCGTGAATATATCAAATTGAAACCCGAGTCAAAGTTTTAAATATCGTTTTAATTTCCTTATACTCTACATTACTAGTATTCGATAGCGTAGAGAAATTGAGGCGAGAGTTTAACTCCGAAGTCAAAGTTAAAAGTTTCGTTTCAATTTCCTTATACTCTCCATATCTCATAATAAAGATTCAAGCGAAAGTGAGGATATATATATATATATATATACACACTAAATATCGTATAAATATAAATAAGAAACTGAAATAAAAAAAAAATATATATATATATATATAGGTTTCGGTTTCGATTCCTTTAGAATCGAACAGAAGGGGCATAATGACAAAGCCACCGAACGCGTCCTCGGGTTGCGGATAGGGGATCCCTGAACCAAGGGTTTCTGCCGAATATGGTTAAAATTATTAATAAGCAGTCGCGGACAATTGGCCAGGGGTGGTCCCGAAGGAACAACCGCTAAGCGAAGTCGTAACGACCGTGCCGAAAGCTGAATGGCACCTGGGTGAGGTGTCTTAAACGGTGTCTCTGGAGATACCGGACGACCTCTCACAGTATGTAGCCTTATCCTTGCAGGCGTGGCTTTACAAGGATGGACAAACCCTCTCTCTAGCTGCTCGTGGGAACAACAATAACACCATGAAACCACCAATGAACCGGCGAAACGTCCACATTGAGTGGACGAATCAACTCAAGGATGACGTGCGTGACTGCTACGATGCCAGCATTATCCCTGTTCGCGGACGCTTTATGGCGCGTATGCACACTCTGTGATGCCAGAAACAGTCAGAGCTTCAGCACGTTTCGGATCAGTATTTGCGAAATCAACACGCTTACCTCTTGAAAAATGGATATATACGAAGAGCGCTTTCTCAACCGCGGCTTGAATAAGCTGCAGATGCAGATGAGGAAGCGATGTTAAGACCAATCGAGGATAGCAGACACTTTCTCAGAGACGATAGCGATTTCAGGGCAAGGAGGAACATTGAAATACAGGTTCCTCCTAAGCCTAAGAGCATTGGCCGATTCAAGTCGACGGCTAAAACCGACGAAGGATCAAAAGACCAAAAGATGCTTGTATCAAATGAACAACAAGATTGGGTGGGCAAGACAGAATGCGTCCCGTATTCAGTGTGTGATTGACTAATAACATCTGGTAGGCCGTTCACGTAAAGGGTTCGAAAGTTCGTTCAAGAACTAAGGTTCTTCAATCATACACTGAACAAGTCAAAGCTGCTGACAATCAAGCAGCACATTGTTGACAAAATACGGGTATTATCTGAAGCAATGAAGAGAATACAGAAGAAGGAGAGATGGATCAGGGAGAATCAACAGTTTCTCGCTGACCCATCTCGCCTCTTCAGTGGTCACCCTGTTTCTGTCAAAAATCCACCCAAGCCCAATGAGGTAGAGACTTTTTGAAGAGAGGTATAGAAGATCCCAAAAACACTGAAGTAGAAAGAAGATACTTATAATATCATCCGCTTCAAGGCGTTTTTCGACAACCTCATATCACCTGAGGATGACTGTCCATCAATCATTGCCGAAGAGGTGAAAAAAGTACTTAGAGGGTGTTAGGACTCACTTATACAGCTACCGAAAAAAGGCAACGTGTCCAACCCAGAGAATTACAGGCCTATCACTTGTTTGAACATACTGTATAAGATCTTTACAGCTGTCCTGAACAACAGGATTGTCCGAACCTGGTGATTGACAGGTGCGTCTGTAAAGACGCTGCAGACCATCCGCGCGCCCTGTGAATGGCCTGGATCGACTACCTTAAAGCTTTCGATTCAACCTCTCATTGACATATCATCTGTTTGTTGGAACGCTTGAAGGTGCATCCACACATAGTGAGATGCATATATTGATGCCCCTTTGGACAACTCGATTTACTATCTCATTCGGAAATTATCGCATGAGAACGAACAACTTCACCTTCCAGAGGGGCGTCTTGCAGGGCGATATCATGAGCCCTTTGCTTTTTTGCATCATACTGCTGCCTATATCTCTCGCACTAAGAAATTCTTCTGGATACCTCTCTGGCGACACTAACCATCGCGAGCATAAGGTCGCTCATGTACTTTATGTGTATGACCTGAAGAGTCTCTCCGAAGCAGATACAAGCATCTTCTTCGGCAGATTTGATCATCAAATATGTCGGCGTTGAAGAAGGTATCTGCTTGCCGTCCCGCTTCTACTCTACTCGTTTGGCCTGTTCCGCGATTGTACATCTCACGCCGTCAAGGCGGACGCGGACTTCTGAATCTCCAATGTCTTCATAACCAAATTGTTTTAAGTACAGCTTACATCGTTGCGAATGAAAAAGATCCTCTCCTAAAAATGGTAAGGAATCACGAGATGATTGGCAAAGGAGCGTTCCTTTACAAAGCCACCGAGAGCAGGCGGCTGAGACCCTTGGCCTGAATTTTAACATCAGAAGTGAGGAAAGTGCATTACTCCATCTAGATGCTTCACTTCTGAAAGAGAAGTAAAGAAAGCAGAAGTTGAAAAATTCCACCAACAGCTATTCGACAAAAAAGTGCAAATAAATTTTCACAGGAATGTAGAAAAGCAGTCCGTGCCGTAGAAGCAATCTTTTGCTTTTCCTAGAACCTACTACCTAGAACACGTACTATCTGGGTGTCCCAGCCATGCGGGAACAACGTATATCTACAAAAATAATGCGGCCCTAAGAAAACTTTTTTACCAAATTTTCTGGAACTACGATTTTCGGACAGCAGTCTCTGTTGTACACTCGAAGCCTGGCATTGTTCTCTGAGACTTCGAGAAACAAACCATATTCGTGATCGAATTCTCGGCTCCGGCCGAATACACCATCACTGGCAAGAAGAAGGAAAAGGTAGAGAGGTATCCAGACCTTAAAAGGGAATTGCAACGACTGTACCCAAAATATTCAGTTACAATAATTGTCCTTATGGTCGGTGCTCTCGGAGGTGCGAAACTATCAATGGTTGTTAACCTTGAAGCCATTCCCGCATGCCAAAAATATTCCAAGCCACTTGCGAGATGGATGCGGAAAGCTGTCATCATCGGTTCTACTGGAAGCCGATGTCATTTTTAGATGGCAGTTGGTCCCAGTGGGATCCTCTAACAGGTTGGTGCAAGTTTTCTCAGGGGTTTAGGATTCAACTTTTCTTCAGCATTCAATGTTCAAGGGATGATAAAACAACCCTTGAAGTAAATTCAGAGATATACCCTAGTAAGTAAACGTATCTTGCACTTATTTTAAAGTCATTTCCTATCCTGATATTTGAATCAGAACATCTCCTGTGTTTTTTTTCATTAAGGAATGACATTTTCCTGGTTTCAATGTTTAAGGGCTGTTAAAACATCCCCTAAAATCAGTTCAAAGATACGTTATTTCTGTGTAAGCTTCCTTTACTTATTTCAAGGTGATTTCGTGCCGTAGCAGTTGAATAAAGAATCGCTAATGATTTTAGTTAATAAGAAATAATGATTTCCATCCTTGGATGTTTAAGGTATAAAAATACCCCCAAAACATGCTGTATACTCAACAAATCGTTAATCTTTCTAGTTCGTGGGTATGAACCTTTTGTTTCAGTAGGTTTGATCTTAAAAATGTGAAACTTTCAGCCAAATCTATCACAAGAGGTTTCGTGAAAAAAAACAATTCACTAAAATAAGCATTTTTTATTGAAATAGATGTAAAAATTGAAACTTCGGCAAGTGTTTCTCCAAAAACTGTCGATTTTTCGTACTTTTTTCTCGCAAATTTACAATCTGCAGCTCCGAAAATACAAACAAAAATTATATTTAGAATTGTTTACAGAAGGCCATTTACTGTACATTTGTTGCGGGGTCCTTTGGTGTTCAGATTGCCAGAGCTGGTCGAAATTTAAGTCCAAATTGCTAAGAGAAAGGACCATTTATTGAAAGTTATTAATAATACTTTTTTCAAAGAAAAAGTGCACAACTCTGAATACACATTTTAAATAGAAAATATTTATTTAATAATAATTTAGTTTCAGTTTAGTATATAATTACATTTTCTAAATGGGTCTAAAAATCTTTCAGTAGAATAGAAAATAGAACTGAGTCAGATTTAAACAGATCCGCTTATATTACCTCAAAAATTTATTTACACTACAAATATGATTCTTGATTTTTGAACTTGATATTTCTTCTCTATTTTGAGTGTGAACTATTTTTTAAAAATTACTTCAGCTGCTTTTCAAAGTTCCATTAAAAAAAATCATATAATCATAATTTCACAATTTTCACCGAATCAATGTAAGTAATTTAATGAAATTTTTAAATTTTATTTTTAAGGAAAATTTCAGTTTTTCAAAATGTTTTCACATTTTTATATAATTAGTGACTTTTTGAAATAACCTATTGCATTTTGTAGATGGCACACCGCATGTCAAATTATTATACAAATATGTGTAATAAGTCAGATAAAATTATTATTTTCCTTAAAATGAGCTTAAAAGTTTTCATTAAATAATGTAAAATGGTTTCTACAATGATGATATTATGAAATGAAATAGTTTTATATGTATAAAAATTTAATAATGCAGTTTCATGACAATGAGAAAATAAAAAGAACAACAAATCAGTAAAAAATACAAAATTCAAATTAATAACGATAAATAATAGCGAATAGTAAAATTTCATGTTAATATTTAAAGGTCTCTGAATTATATGAGACCTTACCTTCTTTTTTCGTCTGAATTCTAGAAAAAAAAAACGAGTATGAGACTATTTCAAAAATCAAAAACCAAATTTGAAAGCTATATTATAATATTTTGATTATGAACAGTTGAATTTGAAATTATTAAATTTTTCAACTGATTTAATTAAAAATTGTTTCATTTCAAACAGAATTACAGTATAAATGTATGTGGAAAAATTTCCGAATTGATTTCGGGTTTGGTGTCTATAGTATCTACAACTAAAAAGTAATTGCGAGTTTGCTAGCTAGTTATATCTGTTATTTCAATCTAATTTACATCCTGCGCACAGAAAAAAATCTGTAAAAGCAAAATAAAAAGTTAATCAATTTTATCATTATTACGACATAAACGTATTGAAGAATTGGTAAAATAAATATTTTTGTTTTGTTGCTGAAAATTGTTAATTTAATTTTTTCCCCTTATAATATTTGATTTTGTAGAGCAAATATATTCCTAAACTCTTAGTCCATTCAGCCCAATTCAGATTACTTTTCACTCCTCTATAAGGCTCGGAATCATTTTTATATGAAAGGGAGCTTGTGGATTCTACGTGGCACTCTAATAGATGTTGGGGGGGGGGGGTCTACCCTAATGACGGAGAGTGTCTTATAGGACGGGGGTCGAAAAGGTTTTGTAACACGTGACATTTCTCTATTCAAAAAATAATAATCAAATCCGTGTCGACAGATTGAACGCCAAAATTATCAACAACAAATTTAGTTGCGGGATTTTCAACCAAACAGAATCCTTAAGCAAAATGATGAATTGTGTTCATTATGAACAAAGATGAATGAATTTTCAATCCAAAAGGATAAATTTTCAAAAAAATAGTCGAATGTTCGACCCAATGAAATGACTGTAACAACAGCGTTGAATTTTCAATAGAAAAATTGAACTTTCAACAAAATATTTGAATTTTTTACCAATTAGCTGAATTTTCAGCCTACAAAGATAAATTTTCAATTAAAAAAATTAACTTTCCAGCAAAAGACGCATTTTTAATACAATACAGGAATTTTAAACAAAATTTTGAAATCGTCAACTGAAAAAGAAAAGTTTACATCCAAAAAATTTAATTTTCAGTTAAAAAGTTAATTTTTAACGAAAAAAGACTAATTGTCAACCAGCTGAAATCAACGAGAAAAGATTAGGTTTCATCCAAGTAGTTGAATTTTCAACCAAATAAATGAATTTTGAATGAGCACAATTAATTTTCTACTCAATTAGTCGAATTATACGGAACGTTCAAATTTTCAGTTTAAAAAATCAATAGTATACAACGACAAAAACTAATTTTTAACAAAGAAGATTAATTTTCTTTTAAGAGACGACTTTGTAACAAAATACATGAATTTTCTTCCAAATAGTTTATTTTTAAACTTATAAAGGAACCATTGTCAACCAAAAATGGAATACCCACATTTTCAGATAAAAAAGTTAATTTTTAACTAAAAAGAACGACGTTACGACAAAATAGTTGAATTTTCGAATAAATAGTTCAAGACTTAACCAAATAGTTTAATTTTCTACTGAAGTAGTTACATTTTCGAAAGAAAATATGAATTTTCTACAAAGAGGTTAATTTTTAACCAAATAGAATAATTTTCTATTAAATTGTTAATTTTCAAACGACAAGATGAATTTTCTACAAAGCGGTTGCATTTTAAACCAAAAAAGATAAATTTTCAACCTAGAAGCCTCATTTTCTAACAAAAAAGACGCATTTTCATCGAAATACTTGAATTATTAACCAGAAAAGATCAATTTTTAATCAAAAATATAAATTCTCAACAAAAAATGGAATATATAGATTTTTAGCGATAAAAACTAATTTTGAACCAAAGAAAAATAAATTTCCAGCAAAATTGTTAAATTGTCAACCGAAGAGATGAATTGTCAACGAAAATAATGAATCTTCGAAAAAATAAATTTTCATTAAAAGTGTTTAACATTCAACCAAAGAGTTGAATTTTCTACCAAGGAGTTAACTTTTAGTTAAAAGAATAATTTTCAACCAAAAATGTAGTGAATAAAAAAAAAAGCTAGTTACATTTTTTACCAAAGAGATGAATCTTCAACCCAAAAAAAGAATTTTTAACAAAGCAGTTCAACTTTCAACTATGTATGTAGTTGAATTTATCATCAAAGAAGATGACTTTTTAACATAATAGTTGCATTTTCAACAAAATAATAAAATTTTTAACCAAATAGTAGAATTTTTAACGAAACAAGATGAATTCTTAACCAAAAATATAATGTTACACTTTTCAACCAAAAAAAATTAACTTTCGACCAAGTATTTTTGAATCTTCATACTGGCTTATAATAATATAGTTCAGATTTAAGCGGAAAATCGAGAAAAAGAGGATCTTTCTTGCAAACAGAGGAGAAAGTAATAATTCTTTTGAAAAGAGGAAAAGAGTTTATGGATGGCCCCTTATCTGTTAAATTAATCTTCTGTCTAAGTGAATCTTTAAATTATATCAATGTTCTTGAATGAACAAAAGAATGTCTCAAGAATTTAATTAAGAGTACTCTCAAGCTAGTATCAAATATTTTTAATTCATTATTCATTGTGCGATTGACGTTTATATACAATTTCATTTATATTTCGTATTTTAAAATATGTAAGATAGGCAATAGGAAAATTTAAAATTATTTTATAATAAATCCATAAACGGAAAGAATTTGAAAAATATTTCTGTCTCCTCCGTAGATAAAAATTATGAGGAAACTCTAGAATTTGGCGCAGTTCCTTCGAGCTAAATGTAGGTCTATATATCTCAACCGTTAGATTTACCCTGGTATGGTGTGACTCAGGGTGGAGTCTGAGTGCAGCTGCAGCTGAGGGTAAAAGAGGGTGGCGAAGGGATCGATAGGGTGCGCGTTGCGATACGATTCTTTGAATTCTGCTTTTATTTTTTTTACTTTTTTTTTCATTTCTTTTTCTTCCCTCTCGAAGAAGATTGGACTCGATTAAAATCTGCCATAAATCAATGCGCTCTTCTCAAAGTTTTGTAGATTCGTTCCCTGAAAACTGCCTTCGTAAAATGTCAAAGAAAAGATCCAACTCTGGTTTGATCGACTGGTTAAGAAGAATAATCTTTCTTTTCTAATCTGGTTTTTCAAAATCGTTTTTATTCGATTAAGGTTGCACCTAAATTATTTATTCTTCTTTCATGATAAATTCTTTAAAGAAAAAATGTGCAAATTTAATAACTGTAAATTTCGCAAACAGGTTAATTGATGGGTGCCAATATCAAAGAATTTTTGTAATGTATAAAGAAAGTAAAGTAAATTTTTTGATGATTCATAAGTCGATATGAGCAGGTCGTGGAATTTGAATAAATAGGTCAATCAATTGATATGTCTCCTTACAATAAATAAATATTATCGGTAGAAGGAAGTTTTTCTAATGTAGACAAAAAAGATTACAAAAAATTGAGATTGGAGTGTGGTAGAAGGTTCATAAATAGGTCAATCGATAAGTCTCGGAGACCCCTATATATAGTAAATGTAGGTCAAAATTTGTACATTATTCCAGACTTCACACTCTTTCGCCTCTTCCCCAATTTCTCCTTTTTAAGAAGAATCAGACTTTTCCCCTATGTTTTCAGGAAACTTACCCTTTTTATTGTTTTTTCACTTAATTGAAAACTCAATTAATAGAACCCAGTAAGAAAATGCAACTATTTTTTGTTGAAAGTTAATTATTTTTGGTTGAAAAGTCTACTAAGACACATTTTTGGGTTCAGAATTCATCTATCTTATTTAGAAATTTTACTATTTAGTTGAAACTTTATTTGATAAAAAGTAATTGGTTTGTTAAAAATTCAACTGTTTTGTTGAGCTTTAAACTGCATTCTAGCAAAATTCATCCTTTTGACCGAAAAATTCAACTATTTGGTTAGAAGTTTAACTATTTCGTTCATAATGCAACTATTTTGTTGAATACTTGAAGTTTTTGGTTGAATTAAGGTGTTATTGATTTCAAATAAGAATATTCTTTGGTTGAAATGTCAATTACTATATTTCTTGTTGAGAATGTATCCCTTTTGGATTGAAAATTCATCTTTTTTGGTAGAGAAGTCATATTTCTTGGTTGGAAAAGAAATTTTTTATCGAAATTTCAACTTTTCTCCTTGAAAATTCAACTGCTTTCTAAATTCATTTTTGTTTTCAATATTTGGCCTTTTGTTAAAACTGTACCTTTGTAGGACGAAAATTCAACTATTTGATTAAAAATTAATTCTTTTCTGGTTGAAATCCTTTTGCTTGCAAATTCATCTATTTGGGTTTAAAAGTAAACTGTTTTTCAAAGCATTTGACTTTTTAGTTTGAAAACTCAAATCTTTTTTAAAAAATTCATAAATTTTGGCAGAAAATCTTTTTTCGTTGAAAATTCATCTTTTCGGATTTAAAAGTCAACTGTTTTCCAAAATATTTGACTTTTTAGCTAGAAAAATTAACTCCTGTGTTGAAAATTCATCTCTTTCAGTAAAAAGTCTTTCTTCGTTGAAAATTAAACTATTTTCTTGAAAATTTAATATGTTTCAATTTGAAATCATGGGGAATTAAAGCGTTTGTTGGTGAATTTAATATGGTACGTACATTAATTTTATTTGAAGAAATTTATGCCTATATTTTCGTAGAAGAAATCACCATACTTTCCCTTTTTGGAGATTAGTTTGGACTGTGAAGTCTTCTATTGTAAAAATGCTGAGGTCGATTCATGTCAAAATATGTCAATAAATCTTATTTGAAAATCGACGTTTCTAGAAATTTCCTTTTATATATGGAATCAATAAATAAGGGGCTGCAGCACATAACTATATAACTAATGTTTGTATTAAAAATACGTTCATATTTATTAATTGATATTTCCTAAAATTATTATGATTCAATGAAAAAAAAATATTTTCTCATTTTTTCGGATTTTTAACAAAAAATGGTCTCCTAAACATGTGATATCGCGATATTCAGTTTTGATTTTCTCCCAGTAAAATACTTTTTTTTGTATCAAACCTTCTTGATTCTCATTCAGTATCCCTATATCTCGAAACGTCTTTTCAATTTTTGTTAAACATTTAAAATTTGGTTTTTAATCACTATCCAAGTTCGACTTTGATAATCTGCGAAATTTTAATCTGAAAATTATCGGAATCGGCTAAATTTTTTAAACCAGACTTTATTTACCCTATTGAGAATTTTAATAGCACGAAAGCATGATTTTAGTTTATTTTTAAACTGAAAATTGAATTTCGTATTGGATTCCGCAGTCTACAATTTAAGGTCATTGTTACTTTGAGATTGTCAACTTCCACATCCATTTCCTCGAACCTGGATAACTTTTTTGGTTCGAACTCTTTTGGCCTCAATTCAAGAAAACTTGGGCTTCAGAGCGCACATATGTTTTATATTTTAATAGTGAATTCGGTTTTACAGAATTTTTTCGCTTTTATTTGAAAAATTCACATTTGGTTGATTATACATTTTATGGTATGGGTATTTTTCGAAATATTTTCATCAGATCAACTTCTTAGCAAAATTGATAACAAAAGCGTTTATGGCCATTAAAAGAAACAACGTAGCACAGAAAAACAAAAGTGTTAAAGTGAAGGTTTAAAAGGCTTCAAGTTTATTATATCATCTTAAAGCACAAGATTCCACCTGCAATATATGTCTTTCTAGAAGCCTACATAACGTAAGGCTCCTGCCCTACGTTAATTCAAAAAATGGCTAAGAACGCTAAATTTCTCAAAAACTCCTCCCTTGATTTTGTCAAAAGTGATTTATTTTTTCATAAATAAAACCTTGTTCTCGTTCATTCAGCTACTAATAATGTTGAAAAGCAATGCTCAGTTTTTAATTGAATTGGTAAATCGATTTTTAATACTCGTCCAACGAAGTGAAAACGCGTGTATCATCTTTGAAATTGCAGCTATCTCATTGGGCGATCCCGGACTCGTCCTCATGCCTGTTTTAGAACAAGATCGTATCTGCAGTCTGACCCTCTCACACCCCCGCGGCGACGGCAGTTAGTCTCCTACCACGAGCGCACTGTTATCCCTCTAGCCTTTTCCTTACTCGGGAAAACCTATATCCATAAAGTAATTCATGCCATGAATTAATAAAAACCTTATTTACGAAAGATGATTCATGGATATAGGTTTTCTCGAGTAAGGAAAATACTAGAGAAGTAACAGTGCGCTCGTAGTAAGGCGCTGCCTGTCGTCACCACGGGGGATCCACAAGGGCCAGACCGTGCCTCTAATCCCGTCCTGAAGTAGGTGTAAGGACGAGTCGTGAACTGCCCATCTCGTTGGCTTACTCGAAACCGGTTGACTTTTTTTAATCAAACACTTCTCTTCTTTATTCAGCAACTAATAATATATAAATTAAATTATCAGTTTTTAATTGAACTGAAATTTAAATTTCATACAACGTTTTCTGTTTTTCTTGCAAATCATGCTATGAATGAATAAAAACCTTCTTTTGAAGAGACCACCTTATTTACGAACGATGAATAATATTTTTGAACTCATAGTCATTTACAACACTTGCACCTGCTATTCATATTTTTATGAGCTTCTAAAATTCCTCAAATTTCCCCTTTCAATTTCCCTAGCAAAGTATAAATTACTTCGTGGATATAGGTTTTTTCGAGCCAGGAAAACACTAGAAGGGTACAGTGCGCTGGTGCTGTGGCGCTGCACAGTGGAGAAAAAGTAAATTTTTTTGTTTGAAATACAGTTGCGACTGAACCTGTGTACTTTTTAGAAAGCTGATAAGATTTCTAAGAGAGTGGTCAAGCCTGATTTTTGGATTAGGCTTTCAATCTTTTTATAAATAAACAAATATGACGAGAAAAATGGCAATTTTTTCTATTTGACGTTCCCGGTGTTCGTCAACAACAGGAAAATTGTTGAAATCGCTCAATTTTCATAGAGTAACATTAGTTAAAGATGTTTAATTATTATATAATTAACGAAAAAATTTTTTATCAACAAATATTTTGGTTTAAAATGTTTCCTACGATTTTCCATAATTTGATATTTTTTTAAGTTATATTGCAAAAAATTTTGATAAAAACAATATGATGATGAAGAAATTCCTTCTTGAGATCAATATTGGTGATATTATAAACAAATTAAAAAAACAAAGGCATTAATCAGGATTTTTCGACAGAAAAATTAGTTTTTTTCGATGTCAATTTTTCTAATTAGGAACTTCATGACAATTTCAGCAGCATTCATAATTATTTGATTAATTTTCAAAAATTTTCAAACAAATATAATAAAAAAATGCATTATTGGGGCATCTGTCGGCGGAAAAATCCTTTTTTTTTCGATGTCAGACTTTTTAATTGGGATCTTCATGAGAAATTCAGCAACATTCATGATTATCTGATAAATTTTATGATTTTTCTTAACAAATTTACCAAACAAACGCATTATTTGGGCATCTGTGCACGGAAAATTCGTTTTTTTCGATGTCAGTTTTTTTGATTGAAAACTTCATGAAAAACTCTCTGATGAACTTAAACTGAAAGTACTGAGATTGAAAAAAAAACTTTTTCGTTCAAAAACACCCAAATAATGCATATGTTTATTAAATTTGTTCAAAAAAATCTTAAAATTTATCAACTAATCATGAATGTTGCTGAATTTTTTATAAAGATCTTAATTAAAAAGTGTGTCATCGAAAAAAAAAAGAATTTTTCCGTTGACAGATTCCCCGATAATGCATTGGTTTTAAAAAATTATAAAATTATCAAAGAATTATGAATGTTGCTGAAATTGTCATGAAGTCCCCAACTGAAAGGACTGGCATAGAAAAAAATGAATTTTTCTGCTGAAACATGCCCGAATAATGCATTTGTTTAGTATATTTGTTTAAAAAATCATAAAATTATTCAAAGAATTATGAATATTGCTGAAATTGTCATGAAGTCCCTAATTGAAAGGACTGGCATAGAAAACAACGATTTTTTCTGCCGACAAATGCCCGATTAATGCATTTGTTTAATAATTTTGTTTAAAAAAACCTTAGGATTAGGCAAGAAATTATAATTTCTGCCAAGATTATCATGAAGTTCCTAATTAGAAAAATTGACATAGAAAAAAACGAAGTTCTCTGTCGAAAAATTTTTGACTAATGCCTTTGTTTATTAGATTTTTTTATAGTATTAACAATAATAATCTCGAGAAGAAATTTCTCCACCATCATATTGTTTTTATCAAAATTTCTTTCAATATAAATGGAAAAAATATAAAATTATGGAAAAGCGTAGAAAACATTCTCTCAACAAATAATTTGTTTATAACAAAAATTTTTGTTTATTATATAATATTGAAACATCTTTAACTAATGTTGCTTTATGAAACTTAGGCGATTTCGACAATTTTCCTGTTATTGACGAACACTGGGAACGTTAAATAGAAAAAATGGCCATCTTTTTCGTCATATTTGTTTATTTATAAAAAAATTGAAAACCTTATTCAAAAATCAGGCTCAACAACTCTTTTAGAAATCTTATCAGCCTTTCGAAAAGAAGAAAAACATCCAAATCGGTCCACAGGTTTAGTTGGAATCGTATTTTGAACCAAACAATGTACTTTTTCGCCACTCTGTGCTGCCTGTCGTCACCACGGGGGACTCACAATATCCAGACCGTGCGTACAATCTCGTCCTCAAGCAGGTGTGAGGACGAGTCGTGGACTGCCCATCTCAGAACTGGTTGACTTTCTAATCAAGCTCTTTCCACCTTCATTCAGCAGCTAATAATGTATAAATTAAATTCTCAGTTCTTATTTATACTGAAATTTAAATGTTATAGAACGTTTGTTGTCTCTCCTGGAAATTGGCCCAATGTGGATTGATTCGTTTTGCTGTGCTATTCTTCAATTCTGTACTGTCACACCTCAATTGTTTAACTTGAAACGTGTTTCGCAATGTGAGGAAGCAAAAGCTAGTGGCTGCATTGCAGTTTATAGGGAACTGTGTGGAGTTTCAGTTACAAGAGTTCAGTAGAGACATCCAGTGAGTAACTAAATTCAGTACAGACGAGTACTTCAGTGCCTTTAATATTCCAAGAGCGTACACTAAAGGTGAAGAAACTCCTGAGCCTCTGTTGCATTAGAATGAGTTCTTGCAGTAGCGAATTCAGCAACTACCTACTGCAACTACGGCATCAGCTAATAATAATAGTGAGGCGAGAGTGAACGAGCGGCAAAGAAAATAATGCAACAAGTGTAGCAGTGTCTGCGCCAGCGTTCTGCATCAGCCTTACCGGAAACGTGATACGTGCGAGTATAGCTGAACTCAAGCCGCCTTATCCTCAAAAGTAGATTTCTCTCCGAATTTCATCCCATTATTACGGCTGAATCAAGGTCTAAACTCGGATTCACAGTATTTTCCACCTTTTCTACTTTTTACAGCTATTTCCCGGATTTTAATTATCGTTTCTTTCCCGGATGAAAATTACACTTTCAACTTGATACTATGGGATGGGGATATTGAATTCGCTGCTTAGTTTCTTTTCCTCTTTTGCTTTCTCTTATCGGAAGCTTTATAATGGGAACAATTGAGGTGCCGGATGCAAAAAGGAGATATAAAATTATTTTGCTGGAATGGGGAGGCCCCTGGGCACTTGAGAATAAAGTTTCGAATTTTAATTTTTTAAATACGCATTCGTATTGAAAATTGAGTTACGCATCTTCTCCTTTAAATAGAATAAGGTGTACCTTTTTTCGTTTTAGAATTATTTACAAAAAAACTGTTTCTTATCTGATTAAAATATTTCGCCTTTTTTCACTTTAACTCGGCACAAAGTCGGAATTTTTTATATTTTCAGGAAAAATTCATAAGAAGTATGCACTGACATCTTTTTCGATGGATGGCGTTAGCAGAAGTTGAAAATGTTTATTTGAAAAAGTTAATAAGTTTTTGCCGACGCTTTGCAAAAGTCGTGCACAAACAACTTTGATCGTTTCGGGAGTCGTGCGAATTTTGAGCAAGCAAAAACTGTCAGTAAGAAAGTTGGTCAGGAAGGTTCAAATAAGTTTTCTGAAAATTTTTAGCTCAATTAAAATAGGAGTTAACAAACTGTTGATGTTTATTTTTCGGGGACGATCGATTATTTCCCGTTTAGACAGCGCCCTGCCCGCAAGCCGTTGTTGCCCCAGAGTTAAGTGAACTCTGACTTACAGTACGTAAGAGATTTTTTAATTCAAATACAAAAAACATGGAAAATCATGGTTTATAATAATTCTTTTGGTTTCTTTCTGATTAAAATATTTAAATGTTGCCACTTCTAGAGACATGAGCTTCCCGGTGGGCACGAAATTTAAGAACGTAAATGGAACGTCCTAAAAACGTTTCTTGGACGCACAAGTAAAAAGACGTTATTTGAATGTTTCAAAAACTGTCCTAAGTCAAACCACATAATGTTCTAAAAACGTTTCATGATCCAAATACGTCCTTAAAACGTCTCTGGAACATTGAATGTTTAAGAAACGTTATTTTGACTGACTAAGGACGTTTTTGAGCCGTTCTGATGATGTTCTTTAACGTTTATGCCCACTGGGTTCATAAAAGTCTTAAAAATAAAGAATTTGTACACGTTTCCTTGCTTGCATCCCGCGTGTTCTCTGTCGCACCTCTATTTGTAAACATACCTGTATACAGTTCCTGATTTTTTCAAATCAAAAGTAATCGTTGAAATATTACATATTTCCTTTTTTTCTAAGTTATATCTGAATACGTATTATGAAAGCTGTAAAAAATTTCATTATATAAATGCACGCGGAGAAAAATGGCTAGTCAGCCTGAACATCTAGAGTGTCTCACTGAATATATTTCAGTATCAACTATGGGACAGCCCCCTAGATGGTCTAGCGTACCATCCATGCAGTGTCAAAATTTGACGGTGAGCTTCACTATCCTAGAGTGTAAGGTTTACGATCCTGGAGTTTAAACCTGATTATCTCAGGAATTTTAGTTTAATTATTCTGGAGTGTTAACTTAATCATATCAGAGGGTCGAATTTATTATCTTTTGTCCTTCTTCTACCTACATATATATTCTTTAGAGTAAGAGAGACGAGAAACGGAAATTAAATTATTAAGTGAAACCTGAAAACATGAAAATTGATATAAAATCCATCAATTCTGAAAGCATCTTTATTACTATTGAAGAGTATGATGACTGATACATGATTGTATATGTATACAAACATTGACACCATATTACTTTGAGCACGAGAAGCTAAGGAAAGGGCGTCATGCACTGAATTAAAACATTAATACTGGAAAATTCAGAAAACAATATGAATGCGTATTACTAATCTCGCAAGTCTTGTTTCCTTATCAACGAATTGCTAACTTCTGAGCACGTTTTTCGTCGAAAATGTTGATAATACGCACTAATTAACGAGTGACGCCTTTGTCCTTAATCCCTCGGAAGTATTGAATTTGACGTTCAAAATCAGAACGAAAACCACTCAACCCACTATCCAACATGTTGTCTACATTATATTCTCTCTCGAAACATGTTTGAAGTATCAAACGATGGTTTAAACTAATTAAAAGTGTTGTAAAACACGGAAAACGTTACACCGAACGTCAATCGCTCCAAAAATGCGTTTCGGATGTCGGGCGTGTTCGCTTGGCGTTCGGTAGAGGTCGTGACACAGCCACTCCTGTTTGACATTCTGGAGTGTCGATTTGACTATACTGATTGTGAGTCTGAATCCCCTGTGGATATTCAAACAGACTATAAAATTATGGTCTGCCTGACTATGAAGACAAAATTGTGGATGGTACTTGAGATTATCTAGATTATCCAACTGACTATCTAAATTTTGACACTTCAGGTTTGACTATCCATTTTTCTCCGTGCAGTGACGGTTTTTACTTTAGAACAATTGGAGATAATTTTGAGAATAAATTTACTATTCTTTTAATGTGATAATCATAAGCTTTAACTAAATGAAGTCTGGGTAAATTAACCAGTAAATTCACCTAAAATTACTTTTTGAGTCAAAGTTCCAAATTTTGTTTTTATGTGTTTATTGAAATAATGAATATTAACAATCCCACTTTAATGTTTTTATTTTATTTACCTTTTTGGGTTTATTTATCATATATCCTTTATTTTGATACTACCAAAAATGTAACACTAAGGCCCAGATGCGAATTTACCGTCGGCCCACGGTCGGGCCAACCGTCGGACGGACGGTCCAACTTTGTGCTCCACTGGTCGGGCCAACCAGCTAAATAATAACGGTCAACCGCCTCTGACTTCTCAACGTCGGCCCGACATTTGGTCCCATATAGGGGCCATCTATTGAGATGTCGACCCAAGCTTGGACAACAATGTGTGGCCGACTTTGATTTTTGAAGGTTCAAGGTATTCAAAAAATCAATAATAATTGATTGCGAGTATTTAGTCTATAAATGTTAATGATCCTTCTTAGAAAAAATACATATATTACATTTTGAAACATTATATTACAAATAAAATTTCTAACGCTACGGGGTTTCGAACTTACATCTATATCTGAATCTATCGCCTAGCAGTCGAGAGACTTACCCATTACTCTATTCCTACAGCATTGAAAGTAAATGAAAGAACCATCCTCATAAGCTACAGCTCAAAGCAGTTGTAAAAAGAAAAACAATTTTTTAACAATTTTTTCTCATTCAGTTTTTTATTATCATGTTATATCATGTACATGTAAAATAAATTAACTATTAACGGGAATATAAATTAAATAATCTTCAAATAAATAATTTAAACTGATTACAATTATTTTTCAAACGTTTTTTTAAAACTTTTTTTTAACAATTTGAAAAAAAAATTTATTCTTCTTAGCTTCCATTATGAATAATTTTTCTTCGTGTAATATTTTGTTTTTTCGCGCTTTAGACCACTTTACAAATTTTGATAATGACATAGAATGCAATTTTTAATGAGCATTTAAAATTTGCCGTCGGGTGCATCACGGTGACTTGTGGCTAATCGACTGCTGCATCCAGAGTCAGACCGACCGTCCAGACATCTGGTCGAAAAATTGGTGCAAATCCGGTAATTTTTAAAGGAGTCATTTTTTTCTCTTAAACACTTCATTTGGAGGTGCATAATAGGGGGTAGGTTTTGTGAACAGAACTTTGTCCCGAAACACGGAAATTTTTTTGGTAAAAGGTGCAAAACATCACATCGCAGTGGATTGGTGCTTTTCTGTGCATTTAGGGATAAGAGTATTCCGATCAAAATTAAAGTAGGTAAAATTCTACGTAAAACTAGAAAAAAGGGTATTCTACCACCAATAGTCTGGGAGTTACGGCCTATCGAAGAACCCCGAGTTTTTTCAATTTTTTGCCGAAAATCACATGTTTTTTTTTGTTTTTCTGTAGCTCGGATCCTCATCGTCAGATCTGAAAATGGTCAACAGATGAATTGAATTAGACGTATATACCTGTAATTTCAAAAAAGGAACATTGTTCTAACTACAATAGACCGCGAGTTAGCACCTGCTGAAGGTGACTCATTTAGACCTGAATTTACAGGTAAATGTCCAGAGTTCAGTTTTTTGTAAATAGCTCGTTTCGGGGTTATCACAAAAGAAAGTTCCCAGAGAATGAATACAAGAGGACTAAATTCTGCGTAAGTTGAGAAAAAAAGATGTTCCTAGTCCAAATAGGTCACGAGTAATGACCTTCCAAATATACCTGTTTTTTGTGCTTTTTTAACCGAAAACCCGAAAGTCGTGTTTTTTCGAAATCACTCGTTTCATGGATGTCACACGAAAAAGTTCTAAGGACATAAATGAAAGAGGACTTCATTCTGCGTAAGTTCAAAAAAAAAGATGTTCCTACCCCTAATAAGTCACGAATAATGACCTTGCAAAGTGTACCCTTAATCAGTTCGGTGACTAAATCGCACCGCATAACAAAACTACGACCTGCTTCTTAACATATAAGTTTTCAAGTCAAGTAATAGTGGTCAAATAATTATTTAATTATAAAATTATCAATAATCAACCACTCTTAATTATTAAATAAATAATTGTTTAAATAAACAAATTTCCATCACCCAGAAAGTGTTCATTTTTTGGCATTTTTCACTCAAATTTCTATTAGGAACGTTTATTATAGATCAAAAATGGATATTTAATCATTTTTAATCCATAAATAAATAATTGTTTGAATAAATAAATTTCCATAGCCCATCAACAGTTCATTTTTTGGCATTTTTCACTCAAATTTCCATTGGGGACGCTTATTATAGATTAGAAATAAATACTTAATCATTTTCAATCAATAAATAAATAATTGTTTATTTAAATGAATTTCCATCACCTATCAAGCGTTCATTTTTTGAAATTTTTCACTGTAATTTCTGTTAGGGGGGTTAATTGTAATTAGCAAAATACTTCAGATTGAGGATCCGAGCTACAGAGAAACAAAAAAAAAGATGTGATTTTTGGTAAAAAATTGAAATAAATCGGGGTTCTTTGAAAGGCCGAAACTCCTAGACTATTAGTGGTAGAATACCCTTTTTTATTTTTACGTAGAATTTTACCTACTTTAATTTTTGTAAGAATACTTTTATCCTTAAATGCACAGGAAAGCACCAACCCACTGCCATGTGATATTTTGCACCTTTTACCGATTTGCGCCAATTTTTCGACCAGATGACTGGACTAGGGGGTGACAATGGAAGAAGAACGAACTTAAGGCCCTTGATGTCACCACACGTAAGATCATGCATATGCATAAAGGCGGATAAAATATGACGTTTTAACAATTTCATTTTTCTTTTTGTTCCCATCTGTCAGAACGTAACGTTAAAAACGACTGGACAGATTTTGTTACTAAAAAATGTGACTTTAAGAGCGTCGTCAAACTTAGTCGACCAGGATCTTTTTCGCAAAAGAAAATTCTACCAAAAAAAGATATCTTGAAAACGTTTTATACATGCGTACACCTATTGGGCTCTATCCAGCCCTAATTAGATGATTAGCAATTGAGGCCGTTGATGAAAAACAGCTTATGAGGCTAACTGCTATTTTCAGAAAATAGCCTTTAAAGCTTTTGGTTGAGTAAAACTTATCGAAAAGTAATGCAACTTACATATTTCTTTTTTAACCAGTCGCAGCAACATGTCCGCTACGTGTTCAAAGAAATGTACGTTGTTTTGAAAACAAAACTTTAATTTTTGTTTAGTTAAAAAATAGTTATTTGTGATACAAGTGCGCAAAATAGGTGATTGTGTGCGAGTGTGAATCTTGCAGCATAAGCCGGAGGATTTTTTTAGATGACAGTTACTCCCAGTGGGACCCTGCGGTGGTTGTTAACCTTTAGTTTTTATATATATATATATACATATGTATAATTTTTGTAAAATTTCATCCTCGCAAAAAAGTCTGATAAATTTCTTCGTTTTCCTATCTATAATCCCTACATGAATATTGATGCCGGATAGAGCATGAAAATGTTGAAATTCTTTAATTATACTCCATATTGAGGAAATTATCTTTGCTAGGAGAGCAAGCTTTTTGCAACAGAGGCAATATTCTACAGAGGTATGTAATTCTCCGGGTGCGCGCTTGTGCACTTGGAAAGTGTACGTGGTAATCACAAGTGTAATGGTAGGTCGGTCGGTGGGTCGGTTAAAAAAATAGTAAAAAGAAAAAAGTAAAGTATTAGCAACGATAGTTTCCAATTTCCTTGGCGGCAGACGGGAAATCGACGTCTGTTAGAACCACACGTACAGAATAAGCTACTATGCAGTAGATATTATATATAGTATATATATATATATATATATATACGAGTTTTGTCAGTTTGGAAAGGACGTGTTGCATTCTTGACTTGCTATCTCTAGCTTAGCACATCCCTCTCTTTTACTATATAATAATATCATCGCGGTTGTAACAGCGAGTATAGCTGTCTTCGCCCGCACTTGCCTGCCACTTCTCTAATAATAGGCTTTCCTATGGAGCTGGTGCTTTGCTCTTAATTTTCTCCAACCTACCTACATACACAGAAACTCAAAAATCGCTTAACACCTCATCAGAATCATAACAGAAAACACTTGAATGGAATGTCAAACTTTACCAGAGGTTCTGTCCTTTTTTCAGAGACTTGCTAAACAGGGAATAAAACTGAAACCGAAATGAAATCATTTTTTTTTAAACCATGGGGGATAAAAAGGAAATTGAAATAAAGCTTAAATAAACAAATCGTTTATTCTAAAAACTATTGCATTGTGAGAGTACTGTATATCAATAATATATCAACTACTTTCATTGTAAACGAGATTTCAAAAGCTTCTAAGGGATTTCAAAAGATTTGAAATATTTGCAGTGATTTGTAAAGATTTCAACAGATTTCAGGGGATTTTAGGATATTTCTAAGGACGATACAGTATTTCAAAGAATTGCAATTTGTTGACGGGATTCAAAGAGATTTTCAAAGCTTTTTAGGGATTTCAAAAGATTTCATGGGATTACAAGAGTTTTAGGTTATTTCCAAAGGTTCCAAATGATTACAAGAGGTTTCACAGATTTCATGAGTTCAACAAAATTACCTAGTACAATTTTCAGAGAAAATCTCAATTTTTCAAAGGATTTTACCAGATATTAAGGCATCTTAAGGAGTTTAATCAGATTTCAAGAGATTTTTCGAGATTTTAAAACATGAAGGGATTTTAAGAAATTTCGAAATATTTCAAAAGAAGTCACGGGATTTTAAAGAATTTTACGAGATACCGAAGAATTTTCATGAATTTTCAAGGATGTCATCGAATTTAATGGGATTTCAAAGATTTGAAGAGTTTTCATAAGATTTTAAAAGATTTCATGGGATTTCAAAAGTCTTTAAAGATTTCGAAGAATTTTCGGGGATTTTAACAGATTTCAGATTTAAAGGTGGTTCGATAAATTCACAAGATTTCAAAGGATTTTAAGAGATTTCAAAAGATTTAAAATTATATCCACAAATTTTAAGGGATTTCGTAAGATTTCAAAAAATTCAAATGAATTTCTGAGGGTTTCCGAATATTATAAAGAATTTTTAGAGATTTCGAGGTATTTTGATGGCTTTTTTAAGGATTCATAAGATTTTGAGGACCCTCTTCCCCTAAAAAAAACCTTACGTATTTGTTAAAAATTCATCTTTTTGGTTTTAAAATTCATCTCTTTTGGCAGAAATTACATCATTTTTTATGGAAAATGCAAATACTACATTTTTTGTTAAGAACCCATATTTATAGGTTGAAAATATAACTATTTCTTGAAAATTTAATTATTTTGGTGAAAATACGTTTTCTTTTCATTGAAATATCAACTATTACATTGTTCGTTGAGAATGTATCTTTTGGTTAGTAATTCAACTTTTCATGTTAAATCCAAATGTCTTCAAAAAAATTCGTCTTTTTGGGTTGCAAATTTAACTATTTCGTTGAAAGTGCATTTTTTTCGTTGAAGTTTAATTTTTGTAATTAAAAATTCAACCGTTTTATAGAAAACGCAACTTTTTGGTTAAAAATTCAATTATTTTTTTGAAAATTCTTCTCTTTTGCTTAAGAGTTTGACTATTTGCTTGTAAATGCAACTGTTCAGTTAAAACTTAATTTTTTGGTTGTTGAAAATTCAACTATTTGGTTGAAAATGCAACTGTTCATGGTTGAAGTTTAATCTTTGTAGGTTGAAAATTCAACAATTAGGTCAAAAATTCTAGTATTTTGTTTAAAATTCAATTATTTTGTTAAAAATTCATCTTCCTCGGTCGAAATTGTAGCATTTTTGTTGAAAATTCATCCTTTTGGATTGAAAATTGAAATTGTTTTTTTTTTCAGTTTATAAAATATTCTATGCTAAAAATGTTACCAGATGAAAATTTTGGTGTTTTAACATTAATGGTTAGGGAAAATGAAAAACTGTTCAGGGAAAAATTTCCCTGAATCTTTAATAGGTTGGAAAAATTGGTATGTTTTTAAAGTATAATCGGCAAGAAGTTATTTTAATCTTGACACCATCTCTGGAGAACATTCCAAAGTAGAAAGTGTTGAAGAATAAGAATTTGAGGCCTTGTAACATCCATATTTATCATAGCTAAAAAGTGATGTGATCCATCCCTTAAAAAATTTGATCTCTTGTCGCTGACTATGCCCTCTCATCTCTTTTAAGGCATTGTATTGTTCCCTGGACCCAAGAAACATCCAAATAAAGCAGGAACTGTTTTTGTTTCAGGTACCACGACGGACTTAGTGCCTCAGTTGCTTGGGATGTTCGACGAGCTTGCAAAAAGGGGGAATGGCTACTCAAATCATGTAGTCTTACCGTCATCCTGCAACATACCAGCAGCCCTGCAAAAACGTCTTAGCCTGGTCTCGCAATCCCATCGAGAATCCATATTGGGCCCTTTGTGCTCTTCCGAATCCAGAATCAACAAGACGAATTTGGAAGAAGCGCTGCATGAAATGGAATCCAATAAAACCGTCGAAGGCTCTGATCAGATGGAAATGACCATTTGCAGCGACTCCAAGGTCATCAAGGAGGATGATACCGTTTCCTCGATCACTCTCAAAGAAAGGAGTGCTTGCGAGGACAAATCGCTTTATCGCCGAGACAATAATGAGCTAACGCCGCTCAGGTATAGCAGACATCGAAGAACAGGAAGTAGACCATTGTCCGGAAGTTCCATCGCTTCCAGCACCTCGTCCAGCGGCTGCAGTAATCAGGGAAACACGTGTCCCGCTAATCCCTGTTTGACCTCAGTGGAATCACTTGCTGACACTTGTGCCAGTTCTCAAGGTAACTAGAGAGAAGTTGCAAATCAAGGAATGTCGATAATCCTGTTTGATTAGTTTTCAAATGATAGTTAATAATTAATATACTTGAGAAATTGTTGATTTAGAGAAAAATTGCTGAAGATGATGGGGTTCTTTAATTAATATCGAAACTCTATAATTTTTTAGATTTCTTTCGTGGAGACTATTAGAAAGTTGAAGACAGTACCTTAAAAGTGCAGATTATAAAGAATTAATTATAGTATTTAGAAAAGTCCTTTTCTGAGCCTCGTATTTGTAATGAAATAATATCAGGTACGAGATAAGGTTTACTTTTAAACTAAATTCACGTTACGAATTACAAATATATGTATTTTCAAATTTAACCTTTTTTGGTTAATTATTTTTGGAATTTGATAAATAACTTTTCAAATTTTAAGACTATTAGAGTTGTCCAAGAACCGAAATTTTGAGAACAGTGGAAGGAAATTTTGTTGAAAGACATAAACTTAAAAAAGTCAAATTGTGCAACCATTTCTGCGACGGTCCCTTTTTCAAGTCGAGGGAGGGAAATGGAACACTTGTTAGCATCACTGTGAAAAATTTCGGGAATTTTCCCTATCCTTTGGCACAGAATATTCCCAAATTTTGTTGGGGAAAATACTTTTTCCGAAAAAGTAGGTAATTTCCCTAATTTGTTGAAAAAATTTCAGGGATTCAATAAAGACATATGAAAATGGGAAATTTTGCTTATCAAATTTCTTATCAATGTCGAATAAAATGAAAATTTCCACTTTCAGTATCAATAAGACTACCGTAAATATAAGTAATTTCCCCCTACAGCCTCATAAATTTAAAAAGTTTTACGAAATTTTTCATAGAAGTAAGATAATGTTACTACCTTTTTGATAATATTCATACTTTAATTCAGAAAATTATTTTTCGTACAAAATTTAGTATGTTTTTCTTATATTCGGATTTATTTTTACATTAATTGAAAGTAAAGTTATTTTCGACTGAAAAATAAGACAAAAACCCACTTCCGAGATGACGTGTTGCTGATTCAAGCCCGAATGATTAGAAAAAGTTATCCAGTTTCGAGATGTGTCAGTTGACAATCTCGAAGTGACACTAACCACAAATTGGAACAGGCTCGACTGCGGACTGCGATAAAAAAGATAAAATCGTCAGTTTCAATAGAAATGAACATTTTCTCCCGAAATATTGAGATTCTAAATACGGGTGAAAAAGGTTTGGTCTAAAAAGGTTAGCCAATTCAGAGTAAATTGTGCAAGAATTTTGAGAGGACAATTCCACAGATTTTAAAAATCGGCACACACTCAAGGCCGCTGTGTAAGCATAACATCGGTAAAAGACGACCTGCAAACTACACCCTGCTCCTAATTTTGTACCTACAACATCATCGTAAATGATTTCATACATCGTATTAATTTAACTAATTATATCCTTATCGCATCAGTCACTTGACTTAGTCCGTGGCTATGATAGAAAACCGGGTTCTTTTTAACCAGAGAACAAGTTTAAAAAAAATTAATAATAATAATAAGTGTTTGATACGAAAAAATTGTTCTGTTCCCAGCAAATTAAAATTTAATGTAATGGTATCGCACTATGAGACGACTTTTTGCTGAAAGGGCTAAAATAATATAATTTTTTCAGAAATAAACATTAATAATTTCAAGAAATATCGATGCTGAAAAGTAACAAATTAATACGGATAAGTTACCGCTAGGCGGCTGACGGTAAAAGTAACCAACAAGGGAAAACAGTATTTTAAACCTTCTTATGCAATTTTTTTGCACAATTTGACTTTTTTAAGTTTACGTATTTTTAAATTTCCTTACAAAAAATTAAGAGGTTTATTTCTAAATTCAAGCCTCTTTATTTTCGTGTTTTTTGTCTCGTGACTTTTTCTATCATCTCAGTGTGACCGTTTATTAATATACGTCTCTAATTCATTTTAATATTGAATTATAATTTTTTTTCATCCAATAACAAGTTAAAATTCTAGAATTTCAGAAGCTTTTACTTTGAAACGTCAATTTTAGGTTATTCAGTTATGAACGCTTTTAATTAGAAATAATACGATTTCAATTCCTCTAAGTTTTAAATTATCTAAGTTGAAATTCTTCAATTCAAAATAAAATTGTTTAATTTTGAAAGCTTTGAAGTAGAAATGATACAATTTCAAGTCCTTTCTATTGAAATCGGCCAATTTTCCAAAATTTAGTCTGCAATTCTTCAATTTCGAGAGCTTGTGATTAACAATTTGTCAATTTGAAATACTTTAATTTTCAAATTATTGAAGATTAAACGAATTTATTAAAAAATGATCAATTCCTTTTCATTTGATTGGAAATATTGTCCTTTTACAAAATTGTACCCAATTTAAAATTGTTTGATTTGGAACGTTTTTAGTTCAAAATCGTTAACAACTTTTTTTTAATTTCAGGAGCTCTAAATTCGAAATTATTGTTTTAAAAATATGAAAAAATATTAATGCTTAGCAATTTGTTTAATAATGGATTTTTAAATTGTTTATATTTTTAATGGCAGGAAATAAAAATGAGGCATGTAAACGCATGCTTAGCGCGCGTGCATTTACTGCTGCTGGTTTATTAACAATAATCAAAGTAATAAAATGAATCTGTATAATATTGAATTGCTTAAATAAATAAAATTCAAAATAAAAAAGTATATCGTAACACAAATATAAATATATAAGTGCAACTAAAATATTTTAAATTTAAATAATATGTTATAATATAAATATGTTTTAATTATTCATGATGGTATTTTTTAAAAGAGAAAATGTTATTGATTATGCGAACAATTTTAAAGATATAAAAATTCTTTTTTGGACCAATTTTATTTTTTTATTACTCTTCTATATCGCCGTGAATGGATTTCCAACGACCTAAGTATATCCAATGTTTCAAAACATTATATGATAAACAAAACACTAAAAAATGATTTAACTTTATTTAAAAATACATTTAAATATAAATGTTTAATCTTTCCCCTATTTTCCACCTTTTTGAGCTCCTTTTGCGCTGTGATCCCTTGCATTATTGTTACATAGTTTGAAAGTTCTAAATTTCTAATGTTTTTAGATCTAAAAGTGAAAGATTTATAAAAATTCTTTAGGCTGAGATCTAGTTCAGAACTAAGAAAAGCTCAGCTTGAAATATAAATTTAAAAAGTTTTTAATTCGGAAACTAATCAATTTTTTTTCTCTACTCTCTGAATTTATAAAAGAATTGTCATCTTAAAAACGAAGAAACGAAAAATTGTGGGAGACACATTTTTAAAATTGAAAGTAATAATATCTCTCAAAAATGGAGCATTTTTATTTTAAACAATTCTTAAATTTAAAAATGTCGACTCTTGTTTATATTAATTTAAGCGGGAAGAAGTCTGTTTTTAACCGTGACCATAAATAATTATTTTTGATGAATTTGTCATCTGGAGAATGTTTCTCTATATAAAAAAGTCTTTTCAACATTTAGCGAAAACTGTTGAATTTTAGGATTAACTCATGACTAAAAACTTCTTTCACATTCAAACGAAAAATTGTATTTCATTGAAAAATATTTATTAATCATGTATTAACTAGGAAACCTTCCAATTTGACGTTTACTGAAGTGAAATGGTTTTAATTCTACTTTCAAATATTCCTATATTTCATTATTGAATTTTAACATTTTAATTTTTAAAGAATTTTAAAATATATATGAATGATTGTAATTTTTACGTTTAACAAATTTGTGAATGAAATTTGATTTGTAATTAAGCATTAGAAAATTGATTTCAAGTTGATATCTAGAAAATATGCAAATTTTAAATTTGAAAATTGACAATTTTTTCCAATTTAACTTGATTAAGTACAAAATTAAAAACATGCAAAAGCTTTAAAAAAAAAGCAATTGATTCATATTTTCAATTGATTCAAATCAAATTAAAATATTCATTATTCATATAACTAACATTTGGATTTAGATTTGTAAATTTTCAGATAGATACCTCGAACTTAGAGTTTTATTCTTCCGTTTTATTTCTTACTTGAAACGAGAAAAACCTGTTTGATCTTTGATCTGCAATTCTAAAAATATGAAGAACCTACTTTATGAAGAATAAAAAATAATCCCCAGATGACCTCGTAGTGAAATTTCAATTGATTAAAACAAATTGCTTTCTTCAACAAAGTTAATTTATACGAATGATTTAAATATTATACAGGCTCCGGAGATAGCGGCGTCGTTGTAACTGTGTCAGAAGCTGGTTGTCGAATAGAAGGTGGAAATAGCATGGATATTAATTCTTTAGTAAATCACAGGCCTCGATATTGTGATCCTCACAGAAATCCTGTTGAAAGGGTCCTTCTCGAAATTGTAGACACCGAAGCCATTTATGTTGAACACCTTCGACAAGTCATTCAAGTAAGTTTCCAAATTTGCTTCTATAAATTGAGCATTTTAATTTAGCAACTTTTGAAATTAAACTGAAAACAAAAATATTGAAGCTATTAAATATTGAAGATAAATATTCAATATATAAAATATTTTCCCTCCGTTATTAGGTTTTGATCAGTTCAGAAAAAATGCATCATCTGAGCATTTAGTTGTCTTAATTGGTGCATAATAATTCTCAGTAGCAGCGATTGCTTCCCATGAAATCATCAGTTAATTACAGTGTCCCCAAAAGAAATTCTTCCTATTTATAGGTTGATAAAGAGAGCAACAAAGTAAGAAAAAATTCCTGGACCCTTAATTGCAACAAGAATGATTTACACTCTTCTTAATTTGCGTTTAATCAAAATGACCTGGTTATTACTGATATTTGCAATCAAGTAGATTAGAATAATGAAATTGGATCCTCTTTATCAGTAAGATAGAAAAACGTAATTTGTCTATAAAAAACTAAAAATAAATGTTAATTTTCAGGGATACCTTATATTTTGGCGAGACGATCCAGCTTCTCTAGTACACCATTTACAACTAAGTGATTTATTTAGCAATATTGAAGATATATTTGAATTTAATAGGTACGTTTTTCAATATCACTCTGGTAATTTTTATAATAAAATCAATGTCAAGTATTTCTAAAAAAATAAATATCTGAATACGAAATTACTTTTGTGTGCAGGAAGTTTCTTACCGAAATAGAAAATTGTTGTTTGGATCCAATTTGCGTGGCAAACACCTTCATCAAGCACAATTCAGGATTTAAAGTTTATACAGAATATTGCACAAATTACCCCAGGTGAGATTTTACTTGTAAAAAAACTTCCTTATTACGAAAATATACTTATTTTTAAATTGGGAATTATTTAACATTCACGTATTTTAATTTCAGGACGGTTTCAGTTTTAACCAAACTGATGGGTCAAGAGGAATTAGCGAGTGCTTTCAAAGAAAGGCAAGCAGCTTTGCATCACGCTTTACCCCTCGGAGCTTTTTTGTTGAAGCCAGTTCAAAGAATTTTAAAGTATCATTTACTTTTGAAGGTATGTAACACCTGACATTTTTCTATTCATGATTTGATCACAATTTCAAACCTACCACCGTTTCGCTTTCAAAGTTTGGTCATTTTTTCAAGTTCTTAAAATATTTTTGTTGTTCGACATTTCCTTTTTACTTTCCTTGAAAACATGTTTAGTTAAGCAAATACTTTAATTTGAAACCGCGCGAAAAATCATTTCCGGTCAGAATGTAACCCTATGAATTAAAAAATTGCAAATTACTAGCAAAATTAAAATCAAAATCAGGAAATCTGAAAATTTTAATTGTTCATTGATTTACAATTTCAAGATGCTTAATTTAAAAAACAAGGTTAACAATTTTTAAGAGTTTATGATGCAGGAACTTCAGAATTAATTATTTCAAAATTGATAGTTTAGAGCACTGGAAGTTTGAAAACTTAGGAATGAAAATGTTAAAAATTGAATGTTCAGATTGAAACTAAAAAAAATGGAATAATTTATGATTGAACAATTGTTAATATGAATCGAATTACCTACTTTTCAGCAGCTGGTGAATTTATTTTAAGTTCGGTGATACGGACTACGAAGTTAACATTTATTGCCCCAAAATGATTATCATTATATTGTTATTAATAAGAATAAGCATTTTTTTCAAATTTCTAGGAAGACACTGCAAAAAACTCTTCATATTACAACACAAAGTTAAAAAATATATATTATTAACTTCTGAAATAATGTTTTTCAGTTTTTCAGTTTTTCATTTAAAGTATAAATATTGATAGAACATTGTTGATGTTTTGGCAAAGTTTAAAAAAAGTTCGCTTATTTTTCCAATCATTTAGAAAAAAAAAATAGGAAAAAACATGGGGTTTAATTAAATTGTTAATAAAGCAGCGACATCCAAGCGATTAAGCACCTCGACATGGAGCCTCTTCGCCAGGAGTCGCTACCCTTCTTTTATTTTCTCTCTCTCTCTCTCTCTCATCTCTCTCTCTCTCTCTCTCTCCCTCTCTCAAAATCGCCCAGTGGCCTCCACGTGATTGGCCCCAAGACATGGAGCTTATTCGCTAAAGAGGTCACTAAACTATTTTGAGGGGACCTACAGTTTAAGGTGGGATCCGAACCACCAGAGACTCGGTAGAAGTACATAGAAAAATTTCCATTGGTACCGGCTTAGGGATCGAGCCCCCGACCTCCTATATGGAAGTCTGACGCCCTACCACCTGAGCCACCGGAGCTCTGTATCCACGGTGCGACTGAATCAATTCTAACGGGAAGTTGAATGCTAATGGGATTTTTTGTCGGTTATGGTTGTCGGGCTTTTTGAAAAGTCAAATTTTGTATTTAATTAGTTTAAAATGCAAAAATTTCCACGAAAAGATATAGTAAATGTTGCAAAACATTATTTTTCAATTTATTTCAGCGATTGTGTTTTTTTTTTCATTCCATGAACATTTCAGACAAATATTAAAATAATTTATCCGTTTTTTTAATTTTCGAGTTTTGGATCTAATTTATTCGAAGTGTACAAATTTTCCTTCAAAAACCGAAAAATTTATTATGGTTGCACACAATTTTATTGTAAATCACAATTCAAGTTCAGGTAACATACAAAATATAAACTATTTCTGTAAATCTTTTTCATTTCGAATCAATTAAATCTAAAAATCAACTTTGTTCAAAAAGGGCTCGATTGATTATTTTAGTTTTTGTCTTTAATTGTTCGTGAAATGACAGAGATGCATAATCTATTTAAAAACCCCAGTGAAATAAAAATCTTGGGAAACCTTTACTAGTGTGAAATTTCCAATAAAATCGCCTGGATAAGGTCGTAATAAAAGGTTTTTCCTTTTTAATACCATTGCTGTTTCCCGGGCGTTAAATAAAAAAAAATACCATCCCAAAATTCTTTCTGTATATATTTTTTAGTCATAAAATTACATTAGCAATCATCTTTCTTGGAATTGGTTCAGCCGCACCTCGTAATTATCAAAATTAATACCAATTTTAAATTGTAAACCTAGTTAACTCTATACTTTTTTGACAATTTTCCCTTTATTCGATTTAAATGAAAAACTCCATAAATTTCTAATGCGGACTGAGATAATTGGTAAACAGATTGTGGAGAATCGTTTGGGGACAAATTGGTATTGAATGATCATTTTATTCCGAGGGGATACTTACTAAATTTCTTATAATTTTTTCGCGATTCTGGAAAAATTATTCCAAGAAAATCATGTTAAAATATTGACAGAATTGTATCAAAATATAATTCAGAGAGTTAAAAGCTTTCAAATACATTAATTTATTTTAATGGATTTCAAGGGATTCCAGAGAATTATCTCGGATTTTAAGCGATATCGTCAACTTTAATAAAAATTTCACGAGGTTTCAAATAATCTCAAGGATTTCCAAACATATCAGGATATTTTAAGGAATTTCCAAGATTTTAAAGGATTTTATTAGTTTTCAAGAGAGTTAAAAATATTTCAAGGAATTTCGTAAGATTTCGAAACATTTCAAGGAATTTTAGAGTTAGAGAGAGTTTTGTGTGAATACTATCATCTTCAACCATTTATGGCTTTTTTATATCAATTACAAAAATTTAGTCTCTAACATTAAAAAAAAATTAAAACCAATTTAAATCTTGAAATTCCTATTAAAATTCCTTGAATCTTATGAAATTCCTTTTGATACCACTATACTTGATATACCTATTTGATACCCTATAAAATCACTTCAAATCTTTAGAATACGTTTAATTCAATAAAATCATTAAAATCCTTGGAATTTCCTTCAAATTTGTTTAATCTCTTGCAAATTCCTTGGACTCCTTATCAATACCTTAAAATATATCAGATAATTTGAAATATTTTGAAATACCTTGACATTTTTTCATGCGATTGAAAATTCCTGGAAATCTTTTGAAATACCCTAAAATCCTTTTAAATACCGTGAAAAATATATTAAATCAGATGATATTCTATGAAATCTCTTGAAATATTTGAATTCCTATGAAATCCTTTGAAATCCTGGGAAATTTATTAAAATAACTTATTAAGAGCCTTTAAAATCCCTTGAAATTACTGAAATCCTCGAAAATCTTATAAAATGCCTTAAAAATCCTTTGAAATATTTATAAATCTTGGGAATCCTCTGAAATCCCTTGGAATCTTTTTCAATATCCTAAAATATTATAAATCCTATGAAATCCTTCCAAATCTTTCGAAATTCAAGAAAAAATTTTCAAACCGCATATTAACCGAAATATTTGAAACTATCTCCTAATCTTCGAAATCCTACGAAATCCCTTAAATCTTTGTGAAATTTTTGGCAATTTATAGAAAAATTATAAAAATGTTTAGGGGTTTTTTTTATATCCATTGAAATGCGTGAAAAAGCACTTTAAATCATTCCATTAAAATCCTTTGAAATCTTTAACATTCTCTGAAGTCATTGCAATCATTAAATGTACCCTAAACCTTTTTAATTCTCTTGAAAGCAGTTGAAATCCTCAGCAATCATTTAAATCCATTGAAACCTGCTGAAATCCTTTCAAAACCGTAGCAATTTTTCAAATCTTTTGAACTCTTTAAAAAAAATTGGTTATAACGGGCTTTGAGGGCCGGTGCGCAAGACTTTTATCGGGTCGGTTGGTAAATTCCAGTCCACTTCTGAACGCTAAATTTCACAAATAAATAATAAGATGTCCATTTTTTGAACCTAAAGATATTTATGTTAAACATTTTATTGGCATTAGGGTCCGAAATATTTTCTTTTGTTCTGCAATTAATTCTTAACATAAATTCCATTATAATGTATACTTTCAAAGAAATGTTACGTTTGTTTGTAAATTTGGTAAATTTTGCTGTTAATATTACAATGCGTTTCAATCACGGATAGGGCCTGAAGCTTAATATAATTGACATAAATTTTGATTTTTTTGTTTGAATTCACAAAAATTAATGATGTTTCGGCCACGGATAGGGGCCAATACTTAGATTAAAAAGTCAAAACTGATTAAGTTGATAAGGAATGGTTATTATTATCATTTGTTAAAAATAATAATAATTTCTTATCAATTTAATAATTTTCGATTTTTTAACATTATTAATTTTTGTGAATTTGAAAAAAAAATTAAAATGTATGTCAATTATATTAAGTTTCAACCCCTATCCGTGGTTGAAATCCCTTATAATATTAACTGCTGAATTTACCAAATTTAGAAACGAACATAACATTTTTTGGAAAATATACATTATAATCGAATTTAGGTCAATTAAATTATAAAATGTAATGTATAAGGCAGGACTGATTCACATTGCCTTACTGACGAGTCCGGTGAGTCAGTCCGGGACGAAAAATAAAAAATATAATTTTTAGCTTAAAAAAATCTTTTATAGAATTAATTGCAGAATGAAAATTAATATCACCGACCCAATGCCAATGAAAAAATCGTCTTTACAATTATGATACTTGGGTTAATTAAAAACGATATCTTTCGAACAACCAGTAAAGATGTCATCTAACTTCTTTGGACCCGGGCCTGGAGTAATTAACCCCTCGTTTTCTTGTTAATTTTAGAATTTAGCGAAAGAGTATGGTGCTGGTTACTACGACAAAGAAAACCAAGTCGAGGGGAGTAAGGCGATAGAAGGTGCTCTGGAAGCGATGAACGGTATCGCGGATCATATCAATGCAATGCAGAAGAAACACGAACACGCTGTGCGGGTTCAAGAAATACAGTCCCTATTGTATGGCTGGACTGGTCCCGATTTGACCACGAGTGGAGAACTGGTCGCGGAAGGAAGATTCCGTATGCGAGGTGCCAAAGCTCCGAGACACGCCTTCCTCTTCGAAAAAATGCTTCTCCTGACCAAAAAGAAAGAAGATGGCCTGCTCGTCTATAAAACTCACATTATGGTACAGTGCTTCAATTGTAAATGTTAAAAAATCTTGTCTCTATCTTCATTCGTAATATTTTCTCTCTTATTTTCCGATTATTTTGTATTTACTGTAATATATATTTATTTCTAGTGTTCAAATCTAATGTTGATTGAAAGCATCCCCGGAGAACCTTTTAGCTTTCACGTAATTCCCTTCGACAATCCACGTTTGCAGTATACTCTACAGGTAAGAAATAATTTCATTAGATAGTAGATACCATCTACCGGGGTAGCTATGGATAAACTTGTATGTGACTTTTTCGACTTTCTGCGACTTTTTTGAAGAAATGCAACTTTCTACGTCTGTTTGAAGAAAAATGCGACTAGTCGACTTTTTTACATTTTTCTTAGAAGATCGCGATACTTACTTTCAATTTTAATCACAACGAAACTTTTAAAATTCAAATTCACAACTAGAAAAAATTGTAACATTTTAATTGAGAACATTAAAAATTAAGTAATTTCTCATTAAATCTTTATTCTGAGAGAATTTTGAATTGATAGCGTTTGAAATTGAACAATTTCTAATTTCGTGAATCCGTATTCATAAATTCAATTTTTCAAAGTGCAAACCTTAACAGTTGGCCTTTTTTTAAAGTCGAAAACGTTTAAAATTGAATAATTTTCAATTCAATTACAGTTTTCACATTCATGCTCCAATTCCCCTTCTTGTAAAGAATTCCTCTCTTTCCCTTGTTTTTAAGAAATTTCACCTTTGTCTCTCGTTTTTCGCTTAAATGCGAACTGTTTGGTAGAAAATTTAATTATTTGGTTGAAAATTCAGCTATTTTGTTAAAAACTCATCTTTTTGGTCGAAAATTTAACTGCTTTATTTAAAATTTGCCATTTAGGGTTAAGAAATTAATCCTTTTGCATTGAAAATTCCTCTTTTATGGTAGAAGTCACCTTTTTTGGTTGAAAATGTACTTTTTTGTTAAAAATGTAACTGTCTTCTAAAAAAAAAAGATCTTTTTGGCATAAACATTTAACTGTTTTGTTAAAAATTCATCTATTTCGTTGAAAAATCGTCTCTTTTGATTGAAAGTCCAACTAATTGGCTGTAAATGTAACTGATTAAATTTCTGTTCAATTCCACTATTTGGTTAAAAATCCCTCATTTTCACTTGACGTTTGATCTATTTTATTTGTGAATTCTACCATTTGGTTGAAAATTAAATTATTTTTATCAAAACTCATCTTTTTTGTTAAAAAATTTGACTGTTTTGTTGAAAATCAAACTTTTCAGGTTTAAATTCAACTGTTTTTGAAAAAGTCGTCTTTTTGGCTCGAAAATTCAACTATTTGGTTGAAGTTTAATCGTTTTGTTTGCAAATTCAACCATTTGGTTAAAAATTAATCTTTGTAGGTTGAAAATTCAACCTTTTGACAAAAATTTCAATTACTTTGTTAAACATTCTTATTCGACTTTTTAACTGGAAAATTCAACTCTTTTGTTAAAAAATCATCTTGGGGTTAAAAATTCGTCCCCTTCGGTTGAAAATACAACTGTTTTGTTGAAAATGCAATATATTTCGCTTTGAAATCTTAGAAATTTAAAGCGTTTCATAATGAATTCAAAATTGTAGCTATATTAATTCTATTTAAAAGAATTTATCCGCCCATTTTCGTGAAAAATCACCCGATTTCCCCTGTTTCGAGAGCACTTTGGTCTGTGAAGTCTGTGTTATTAAAAAAAATTAATCATTTTGTATTCAAATTATACAGTCTAAGTTTTAAGCCTTAATTACTGACTAATTTTAAATTTAAATTGTTTAAAATTTATGTTTCTGATGTTCAAAATTAATGTAACTTTTAAACTTCTCGAATTGAAAAATAATCACAATTGACAAATTTAACACATTTCGGAAAGAAATACTTTTAAATTGTTGTTAAAAAATTGTTTTAAGCTTAAGTTTTATTTTAAATGTGCAAAGAATATTTGAAAATCAATGAACTATATTCCTAAAAAAATTAAGTTATTATTTCAGTTATTCAATGTCTGATACTGTTTTTTCCATTATCTTATAAAATTTGATGCCAATTTTTGTGGACTTTTTTCGAAATTCCATGCGACTTTCTTTGTATTTTTATGCGAGAAATGCGACTTTTTTAAGCCTTCTAGTCGATCCGAGCCCTGTTCAGTGAATTTTTATTATTTTTCTTTACTTTCTTATTTTTTGATCAGACTTTCTGTACATCTTATAAGCAATATTCTGAGGATATACAGTACAATTCCACTAAGAAAAGAACATTTTCTGCTGATTAATACCTCGATCGGTATTTACCCCGGTCATCCATAATTACCCCGGTTGGCTGTACATAAAAGTACGAACTGACTTCTAACTTTAATTAGAATTTAATGAATTTACTTTTGGAAATCTAAAAACGCGTTATTTATTTTTATTTCAGGCGCGAAATTTGGAACAAAAGAGGGAATGGACTCTCCAAATAAAGAGCGTGATTCTCGAGAATTACAACGCAGTAATACCATCGCATGCGCGACAACTAGTTTTGCAAATCGGGCAGAGGCAACCGGAAGGTAATATCTAAAAAATTTCCCTTTTTAATTTTCCTCTAGAGTTAGTAGCAGAATCTTAGTTTATTTGTCTTAATTACAGAAGACTGCAGCACAATAGACAAAGTTTTGGCAAAGAAGCAATATTCATCACCGCCAGAGTATTTAGAGAAAAGAAAACAAGAAAGGGAGAGAAGAAGATCCGAGGCTGGCATTCGGCAAAAGTTAAAAAAAGGAAGAAAATCGGATGTCCATGGAACTGGAGTAGACGTAAGTAAATCAACAATGACTACAGAAATAGTTAGCAAGTGTTTATAATTTTCTTATATTTATCTTCTCTGTTTTTTTTTTTTTTTTAATTGTTTTAGTCTTCGCATACGAATCAGTTGGAAGACTCTATCACAAGATGTGGATCCAGAGAACAAAGCCTCAATCGTTCCTGTGATACGCGTGCCTCGAAAGTCAAGGTAAGAATTACAAAAAATTATAAAAACAATACCAGGGTGACTGCTGGACCGGGAAACTGGGAAATGACCAGAGATTTTTTCTTCGATTTAAACGGCCACCCTGAATACATATTTTACCCAAAAATACATCATTTCTACTATCGCTGATATAATAAAAAAAATGTTATTTTTATTTCAGGATCGCTTTACAAGCTGGAGAAGGAAGTCTGAACCTGGATTCCAGTCCTACATAAGTTTGAACATGTCTGACGAGGAGCAGAAAGAAGAGCCAGTAGATACTGAATTTGGAAACACAGAGAGTGACTGCACAGCCATAACAAACGAAGACGACAATTCTACGATTAATTCTGAAAATAATTCGTTAATCGCCGAGACCAAAGACACAAATGAAGAAGAACCTCAACCCCAAACTGTTGAAGAAATAGTAGGCCACATCCTTATGCAGAACCATGAATTCCAAAAGCTCCTCGAGAAACAGAGGACCAACAGCATTTTGAACGTGAGGCAACAACAACGATTTAACAAATGCATTTCCGTTGATAGTTCCGACGAGAGTGATACCGAAAATACAAATTACACCCATGACTCTACAAACAATCGAAGTACCAGATTACGAAGTTCCTATATTCGACGCGAACAAAGATTCGTCAGGACAAACAACGCCTGGAATTCTCTTTCTTCGACACCACAACGTGACAATCAATCATCTCTTCGATTGCGATACGATAATCTTCGTCAAACAGAAGCGAAGTTGGAAGATACGCAGAAGAAAACGAACCGAGTTCTTGAAAAAAGAGCAGTGTTCGAAGCTTTTAAGAGGCAGAGTATCGTTACCGAGAGCAAGATTATTAAGACTGCGCTTCGAATAAGGGAAAATTCGACATCGAGTATTGAAGAAGTTCAGACAGAGAAACCAGGCGTGGCTAAGAAAACTGAAACCAGCAACAGTTGTGAACGAGTTGATGTTGAGAGTGAAGACTCGAAAGGGTTCGGAAATTACGATAACTTGCAGCATGTCTGGGAGACTTTGAAAGATGTGAAAGATCAAGAAGGAAACGACAGTCCAATAAGGCCGGCAGTCTGGTTAACGAAGCTCTGTGAAGGTTTGCCGATCTCACCTCAAAAAAGCGGTTCGCTGCCTCGCAGCTTCCAAATTAGCCCCACTTCTTGTCTACATCCAACGAAGCCTAGGTTTCTCCAGAGGGACGGCAAGCCGATGAGCGAGCGGCCTTTTACAATCGCTTCGGATAAACCTGCCGAGATCAACTTGGAGGATATGGAAAGATATGCTTCTACTTGCCAAACCGGAGGCAGGATTGCCAAGTTCCCTACCTCTGTTTCCACTTCGTCTTCGAATTTCTTCGGTTCGTTCAACGATGGAATGACGGATGCCTACTCGGATCTACACATCGCTCCTACCATCACAAACGTTCATCCAGACCATAAAATTTATAGGTGAGTGATTAGAATGTTCTCTTTCTACCTTTTCAAGTTATAACGCTTTGGAATTGTCAAGGTGGAAAATAATAGACTCCAATTCCAATATATTCCTTCTTCAGATATAAGCTGAAGAATGTTTCGATTAAAAAAAATTATCCTTGAATGCATTCATAAAAGTGTCCCTTTTTAACCAGGCAATCTCTATACAATTTCGTGCAATCCCATGCACTGCTTGCAATCTCCTGAAATCCAGCGGAATCTCATCCAATGCTATGCAATACTTTACAATCTCTATAAAATTTCGTGCAATGTAATTCACTGCTTGCAATCTCGTACAATCCTGTGGAATCTCATGCAATCTGTATAAAATCTGTGGAATCTCATGTAATACTTTGCAATTCTATTCAATTATTTACAATCTCATGCATTTCTATACAAATCGAGCGATCTCTATCAAATTTCGTGCGAGTACTGCTTTTATTCTCATGGAACCCCATGTAATCTCTTGCAATTTTAGGCAATTTCGATGCAAGCCCATGCTATCTCTATAAATTTCATGCAACCCCATTCACTTTTTCAATGTCATGCAATACTTTACAATCCCTTCTAATCTGGTGCAATATCATGCAATCCCGTGCAATCCTTTGCAATCCCACGCAATCCTTTAGAATCCCATGCAATCTCTATAGTTCCACGCAATCTACATAAAATCTCGAGCAATCGCACCTTCTTGCTTTAAATCTCATACAATCTCATGCAATTTCGATTGCAATCCCATGTAATCTCTATAAAATTTCATGCAATCCCATGCACTGCTTGCAATTTCATACAATACTTTACAATCTCTTTTAATCCGATGCAATCCCGTGGTATCTCATGCAATCCCGTGCAGCCTTTTACAATATCTTGTTATCCCATGCCATTTTATGCAATCCAATCTACTGCTTTCAATATGATGCCATCTCGATGCAATCATATGCGATACCTATAAAATCTCCAGTGATCTATATAAAATGTTGTGCAATCCCATGCACTTCTTGCAATCTCGTGCAATCCCATGGAATCGCATGCAATCCTTTACATTCCCTTGGAATCCCATGCAATCTGTATAAAATCTCGAGCCATCTCTATCACATTGCATGCAATGCCATGCACTACTTGCAATCTTGCACAATCCCGTGGAATTTCATGCAATCATTTATAATCCCATACAATCTCTATAAAATATCGAGCAATCTCTATCAAATTTCGTGCAATTCCATACAATCCTTTACAACGCCTTATAATCTCTTGCAATCTCGATGCAGTCTCTTGCAATCTGATGCAATACTTTATTATTATTATTATTATCATATCATTAAGCCGTTTCCCTTTTGGGGTAGGCGCGAATTGCTCGGTTGGAAATTAGTGATGTGTGGATGGGTATATAGGTAAAGGGTAGATAGGTATATAGGTTTAAGGTATAGATATTTTAGATTGATCTATAAATTGGTATAATCTACTTATCTAGCAAAGTAGACTCCAACATTTTCTATTTTCTTTCCGATTTTCAGGTTAAATATAATATTACATAATATATTATCTGGAAGAAATCATATTTAAAAAGCAAAAACAGTAAACGTCCTTTTATTTTACGGTCCTTGAAACGTACCCGACCAATTATTTTAAGGCTGAAGGGGTTCCCCACCTCTACCGCGATTCGGCAGTTTATTTTTATCAACGACGTTCATTGGCTGCTCCATTCTTGTATCGAGGAGCCGCCTGTACGCAACTTTTTCAACCGAAAAGCGCGGGTAGATTTGAAATCAATAAATACTATCAATAATAATACAAATAAATACACCCGCATTCCTAGAACTGCTGGCCCGCGTAGTGTCTCAGCTCAAGGGGTGAGAGACGGATGCGACTCTCGCCTCGGAAGGGTCGCTGCCTGCGAGTACTCCGTCGAGTATATTGCGCAATATTATGGAAACGGTTCAGGCGAGTGGATATCCGGATTATTGCGCAGTTGAAAAAGTCGCAGTCCGTTAGTCTGTATGCATGCATCAATGGGTTTCAAGTGTTTTTGTTGGCGTACGACAATTTTCCAACTAAAAATCAATGTTATAGAATCAGAGAACGACTCAAATATTTCGCGGAATAGTGAATTTTACAGCATGACGTACCGCGACGATATGATAGATTAGTTGGAGGAAATGTCAGCCGTCTGGAAGGTACATGATACTGCAACTGCATACGACTTTTTGGAGAAAATCTTCGAAATGTAATGGTGCGTTATAAAGGTCTCGATAGTAATATTTTTCAAGTGTTTCGCGAAATACAATCAACTATACGAAATTTGAGGTAAGAGTACCCGGTTCTGATCAAATCGATGTGATTTACTTTCACATTTAGCATATTTTCTCGAAAACGTCGTGAGACGTATTCCCATGACGTCGTGAAAAAATACTCAATTCAAACCTACGAGGGCGCTCTTCGGGCTTCTTTCTTTTTATTGGTCACTCGCTGACGCGGAGGAGGGTGTGCAGGGACCGTGGTGTGAGATGAAACTACGCAACTTAAAATAAGTGGGTGTAGGGGGGGTTAAACTAAATGAACTTTAAAAAAAACTATCTTTAAAATAAACGGAAGTTTACTGTAGTATATTTCGATACGAGAGGCCAAACGGGCGTTTGGTCCCTGTGAGTGTGAAAGGCACCTCGGGTTCACGCGGCCCCTTCACACGAGCAGTGACCAAATCCCCCGTGAGGATTCGAGTATCGAACACTATTTTTTTTATAGAATACCTCGCAGAATACTATGCAAACCCCGAGATATGTACACTTGAAGAAATATCACGAACGAAATAAATCAAACCTCAGCCAAAACGATGTTCACATAGTAACCGTTCACGGGTCAAAAATGCACTGGTTCCTCTTTAAGCAAGAATAAATAAAATGGATAATAAGAATGCTGTCAAGTGGAAATAATAAAAAATGCAATACCTCTAAATCGATTTCATCGTCAAGAGTTTGTTGTACTGATTCAGACCGTGCTGAAAGATTTGTAGTCGATCCTGAATTACTGCTTCCACGATGTAAATGATGTCCCGACACCCAAGTCACCGATAACAGACGATCCTGGAAGGTGCGTCCTTTAACCAACGCAACTTCAGCTTCCTTCCTCGATTTGAAATTTATCACTATGGATGGTGTCGCATCATCCACTATTTGATTGACTACTTCCCCAAATTGTTTAAAATGGGCTAATACTTCTGTCTTTTCCTCACTTTCGTATCCCGAGACTAGAAGGCTCGTAGGTCTATGGTCCACCGACACATGCGTGAAACTACCTCTCCCACGACCTCTAAATGCTAGGCTATGATTTCCGCGTGTTCCTCTCGCCGCTCTCGTACCTCTACCAACTCCTGATTCAGTAGTCAATCCCATCACTGCCGCCTGGGCTCGCAATTCATTTAATCTCTTTTGAATCTCAACTGCATCTTGGCCCTCTTGCTGTGCATTGATTAAATCCAATTCCGCATCCAAAATATCCTTCTGTGTTTGCTCCCGAGATTTAACTTGTAACTTCGCAGGTGCACTTTGTCCATTTGCGGCCAAATCATTCCGCAGATTATTGATCGATTGCTGCATAGTTTTGATCGTCGCCATGATTGCGTCCTTTTGTTCCGGATTTTTCTCAGCTCGCTCTATTAGAGCGCGAATCTCAATCAGTTGTTTATCCAGCAATTCCTGTTTCCTCTTGCGTAAATTGGCCGTCATTTTGAGAGCTTCTTTGCGCTTCTCCTCTTGCTTCTTTTTCAAAGTCTCCTTAGCTGCTAGAATTTCTTGAGTTTTCTTGATCGCGAGAACTTTATCCTCTCGAGTTTGGAGTGCAGCCGCGGCTATCGTTGAAGCAGGAACTAAGGGTTGTGAAGCTGGTGATTCTTCTGTCGATAGACGCGTTGGAACGTATTCGCTTTCCTCAGCTTTCACTGGCAGGGCTAAAGAGGCTCCCAATCGTTCCTTGACAGAAGGACGACAACCGATTGGTGGGACATTTTCAATGGTGGCGTTATTGGTACTGGTGTTATTATGCCAGAAGACCTTAATAAATCTATTATTCAACACAGCCTCTGTACTCCGGTAGGCGGCTTTAGCCTCTGCTGGTACTTGGAAGGTAACTAAGGCTGCCTCTGGATCGCCACCGAAATTCACTTGAATATTCACAATTTTACCGAACTTGGAGAAATGATTGTTCAGTTGGGTTATATTGTTTAAACTGCGGGGAACCTTTTTCAGTTCTAGGGAACAATTCGAAGGATTATGCACTGCTCGCTGTTTTGGTCCAAGGCGATTGAAGTCAAACGCTTGCTTGCGCTTTAGAGGATTCGATTGAGGATGGTTGATTTCTCCAGGATTTGAGTGTGGAATCACGGGAACACTTATTAGCTCGCGTTGTCCTCTACCATAAATTCCAGTTACAGGCTGCGGATGCCTGCCCCAGTTCATTCGAGGCTCCATACTCGGAGCGTCAGGATTATACTCTGCAAAAAATTAATTGGAATTCATTACCATTTTGGCTTTTAAATTCTTCAGCCTAGCACTGAAAAGTTATATTTGGGTCCTTATAACTTGAGTAAAATTTTTAAAAGATCAATCAATATCTTGAATTTACGCGGGGCCAAAATAAGTCGAAAAAATCGCAATTCTTGGAGTTTTATCAAAATTGCTAATAATAATGTTTAAAAGTTTTTCAAACTATGCTACATTTTTTTTAGCCTGTAGAAAATTTCTCGCACTCAACATTATTTTACCTGAACAAAAATTGAGAAGACTTCAGTCATTATTTTAGGGTCTGGTCATTTTAATTGTTAAAATATTCTCATTTTTGAAGGTAAATTTTGAGTGCGATAAGATTTTTACAAGCTCAAAAATTTGTTAGAACAGTTTGCAAAGCTTTTTAAAATATATTTGAGTTATTTGAGATTTATAAAAATGAGATTTTGTCCTAAATAAATTGGAAATATTAAAATCTTACATTTTTAAAATTGGGCATATTATATAGATTACAAAAAAATTATTATTAGCGATTCTGATAAAACTTGGAGAACGACACATTTTTTAAATCTTCATTTAATTCAGGGTCTGGTGATTTTTATTTTTAAAATCTTCTAATTTCATTACGTAAATTTTGAATTAAAACCCATCACAATTGAACACTTTATTTTTATTTGGTAAAAAATTGATCTCAAATTTGAAGCCTTTAGTAATGTACAATTTGAAATATCAATATTATTATTAAAATTAATTAAAATATGTTTAGGAAACTTTTAGACGAGGACATTTCCTCAAAAAAGGAACGAAATGGAACAAAAGTTTCCAATAATTTTAATCTTTTTATAAATTGAAGCCGTTTGTCAAAAAGGGGTCTCAGTTGTGTTTTTGTCAAAATGAAACTAAATAGCCTTAAAGGGCTCCTTACATGGCTATACTGTATTCTGCAATAAAAATTATATAATAATCTTGAACTGATTTCAAAATTGATTGCAAAGTAATCAACACAAACAAAGTTAAAATATAATTTAGACCAAAAGTAGGGTAAGCCTGAGCAAAAAGCTGAAAATAAGTTCAACCACGTGAATGTACAATAATTTTATAAAATTGAAAATTCAATGAATCATAACACCCTTCATTAAAGTAAAATTCCAGCTGAATTATTACCTGTATCTCATTATCGAAAACTGATCTAAGTACCATAAAAACCACCAAAAAATTTCGTAAACACCACTAGGAACACAGGCTAAAAAGTTTCATAATATTTTAATGGGGTCGTTGCATGAATTATAGATAATATATTTTTAAATACTGCATACAATTCTGAAAAGTTTAGTGGATTTAATTTTGTTGTTGTTGAATATTTCATTTTTTAGAAAAAAAATATCAAGGAAAAAGTATCGAAATTCCTATTCGAAAATTCTATGACCTTGAAACGTCACATCCTGCAAATCGCTCAAACAATCACTGCAGTTGCTCTTTTGAATAATGAAGTATCTAGCAGACAGCTGGCGAAAATTTAAATTACGATTTCTGAGAGATATTTCTTTACTTAAAATTGTCGAAAAGCAGCAGCCAGTCGTAACCAAATCTCACTAAAAAATACAATTTTACTGATAATATAGAACCTAAAACAGATAGTAATGAATCATGAGATAATTTTAACTCTCCGAATCTCTGCCCAGAGCCTCTGTCGACATAAAATTATGTCGGCAAAGGTTACAGTGAGTGATTATGAGTGACTTGAGTCACTCGATGAGAAAAAATTTCTCACCATCCACATGTTGACTTTTGGCACATTCGCACTATCACACTTTACAAACCCTGGTTTTAGTAATATTCTAGGCATTTTAAATACCTTTCAGACCAAAATTAAAAAATATACTTTACAAAGATTAAAAAAAATTCAAACTTATTTAAAAAACTTTCCTTTCGAAATTACATTCATTTTTTAGTGTTCTTTTAATTTAACTGTGAAACAAAAATTTTAAAATATGCAACAGCCCAATTTTCCTATAATAGTTTTTCAATTACGAGTCTCATGTCAAAAAGAGATAGGAGGAAATTATTCAGTAAAAACGACTATGGGAAAGTATGCTTAATTTCCCGAAAAGGCATATAGAATAATGCATAATGAAAAAGGGATCTTAGCAGAAAAATTAGTTCGATCCATTTTCCTCTATAAGGAATGTTTTTCTCAATGTCACTGTAAATCAACCTAAACATTCTTAGTAAACGTGATAAGTAAGAGTTTATTAACCCTAATTGAAAATATATATGTGCTTATTAATTCAAATTTACGCCAATGCGTTCTTTTTTTTTATCGAAATCGAGATTTTAGTAGTTGGGACAGTTAGGCCTCTTTTTGACAAACAGCTTCAATTATAAAGAGCAATATTTTTCGTCTTATCTACTGTTTACCGTTTATATAACCAGAACACTTTCAACACGGGCTGAAATTAAAAGTCTGAACATGTAACGTGTAGACGTGCAGGAAATTTTCGATGACGTAATATTTAACATCACTTTTAATTACATTATTTTTGATAAAAGAAGGAGAATATGATCTCATAGTTTTTTATTTTCGTCGTAAAAGCTCCCATTACTTTGCAATTGATTTAAAAACAGGTTTGAATTGAACCTATTTCAGTGTAGATAACCAGTAAATTATGGAGGTAGCGATATCTAACTAATTTGTACTATTACTTTGGTTAAAAAGGAGGAAGATAAGAAATTCATGCTGACCACTTTATGCTACTGCTCACTTTGACTTTGGAAAAGGATGTTTTTTTTCATTTTAATTAAAACATTGTTTTAATGAATTAAGAATATACTCTCAATCAATTTTTTTTAAATCTCGATCTAAAATGTTTTTATGTATACATACATTTGTTTACTTTATAAACTCCTACAAGATTACAAACTGTAAGGCTGTGGACGATTCTGAGTTTGGAATCTAAAATAAAAATATAATAAACTTACCCATATTAGAATGGTGTTGATTTCTGAGATGAGGAGCAGGTAAACTCGCCAGAGGAAGATGAGGATGAGGTCCGGTGCCATTGGGCCCTGGAGGTGGTTCCGCCGGTGCAGTAACTGGGACCGCACCCGGAACTGGTGCACTGTGTCCAAAATTCAACATCCGACTTAGGGCTACGTCTTCCAAAACCACTGGATCAGTTCCATGATCATACGGACAAAGATCTCCACTCATGCAATATCCCTTTTCTACACGAAATTCAAAACAAGAAAAGGATTATTAACATTATCTAAACTAGAAACCAGAAGTAGCAAATTATCAATATTCATATAATTTCATGTCCCTTTTACAAAAGTTGTAACTTCGTTCTTATAAAATTCAAAAAAGAGTTGAAGAGATTACTTATTTCCTGAGAATTCTATAATACTGCATATATGAGTACTGCGTTTCTAAAAAACAACATCAAATTTGTCATCGTACCAGCAGCAAATTTTTCAGACATAGCCACTAATTCCAACACGAATGAACAAGAAACACTTTTTCACTGCCAGCTGTAATAGATCTATGCTTCTACAAATTCAATTAAGTACGATTATTGAAGTTCTCATTGCGACGCTGCCAAATTGCCTCTCAATATTTTTATATATTATTTTATATAAGTTTTCTGATTAAATATCTTGGATTTTAGAATAGAAATCTCCGACTCACTGATTTTGCTACGTTAGGTCTATAAGTAATTGTTTACTTGAAGGCTTATATTTTGTACACAAGGTGATAAAAAATCCTTATACTTTGCAAAATGAAGCAGAATTAATAGAAGTTTAACATATTTCAAGGGCATTAGAAAATCCTGAATTTTATTAACTGCACGTTCCTCCTTAATTCACTGGTATTTAACCATAGTACATAAAACGAAATGATCTTTACCATCGAAATCTTTACAACGTCGTTTCAGAGGAAAAGAGGGAACTTGATTGTTGGGAATATTCGCAGCGACTGCGACAACACTTTGAATCGACTGACTAGTCGTAGACAATCTCATATCTACGTCACCATGATTACTATCCTGAGTAGGTGTTCCACCTCCTGGACTTCCGTCTAACCGTTCAAGTCTTCCAAGATCTGTTCTCTCCAATCTATCCAGCTTCTTGCGCTCCAAAGATCTTGATCTTGACCTAGACCTTGACCTGGATCTCAAAGGAGTAGGAGATCTGTTCCGAAATCTCGCCCTGTGATCCCTAAGATCGGGACCTTCGCGTATTCGTGGCCGCAAAGGTGACGTGCTTCGACTTCTACTTCGCCTGCAAAAATCACTGTGAGATTAAATTCTCGTTTTATTATTACTGTTTTAAATCAAGTGTGGTTCCTCAGAGTGTCTACCGGACATGTGATTTTAAATTCCCCGGTCAGCTGATTATAATTCTTTTTTGAACTTCCATGTCCAAACTCAAAACTGTCATTCTTTTAGAAAATTCCCTGTTCCATGTCAGAATTATAGTTCTTTTCGAAAATACCTCGTTCCAAGTACGAATAATAATTCTTTTAGAAATTTTCCCATTTCAAGTCAAAATTACAATTCTTTTGCAAAATTCACTGTTCCAAGTCAGAATTATAATTCTTTTGGAAAATTTCTTGCTTCAGATCTAAATTAAAATTTGTTTTTGAAAATTCTCTGATCCAATTCAGAAGTACATAGGGTAATCGGTACAATCGTTGGCCATCCCCCAATGATTGGCCACCTTATCTAAAAATGCTTATATAAAAGAATACTCACAAATTAAACTACTAATAGTGCAGGATGAAGCAAACAATTCCGCAGTGTATTTTACAAGTTAGGTTATTGCAGTGTTGTGCGTTTAAATGTCAGAGTAAAGTAAAACCGGTGATGCTGAATGAGTAAGGAATTTAAATGAAAAGCTGTTGAGGTCAGGAGTGTCCGCGTATTTAATTTTTTTTTTTTTTTAATAGTTACGATAGATTTAACTAAAAACTTTTGGAATTTAATTGAATTTGGTGATTAAAACTACACAATACTAGTATTCTAATCTTAAAATGATGTCTTTATATTGATAAATGGGTGGCCAATCGATGACCTTGTGAATTATGCGGAAACATAACGATTGGCCACAATATCTTACAAGCAAATAACTAACATGTTTGCAAAAATTCATTCAAAATTGTTTAAACTTTTTGTAAACTATATGTTTAATTGTTTGTCACTTTGTCTTATGAGTGGAAATCATGTCAAAAACAGTTTTTGGCTCCGGCCAATGATTATACGATTTAGTGGCTAATGACTGTTCTTTGAAAATCAGTAATCTGTAACCTGACGTAACCAACGAGGTGGCCAATGATTGTGTTTTTACATTATTGTTTATTTCTTTAAATATAAATTATCTACAACTTTTAACGCTGAACTTACTATGATGATTTAAATCTGTATAAAATAGATTATCTGTGTCTTTTGGAATTCCGTTCGATGCATATAGTGTTTTCTTACAAATTGTTGAACTGGAAAATTTTGTCAAGTGGCCAATGATTGTACCCATTACCCTATAATTGCTTCGGAAAATTTCCTGTTCCAACTAAAAGTGATCATTTTTCTCGAAAATTCAATGTTCCAAGTCTGAAATATACTTCATTATACATCATTTTAAAATTCAGGTATAACTCAGAATTATAATCCTTTTGCAAAATTCTCTGAGCCAACTCAAAATTATCATTCTTTTCAAAAATTCCTTGTTCAAAGTCAGAGCTATATTAAATCTTTCAGAAAATTCCCTGTTCAGTCAGAAATACAATAATTCTTTCAGAGAATTCCCTTTTCAAATTAAGAATTACAGATATAATTTAAAATCCCCTGTTCCAAATCATAAATGCAGTTTTTATATTATTATTTTAAAACGTAAATCTTTCTCGCTTTGATTTAAAATTTATATAAATACTAATTTTAGAATTTAAGCGTACACCAAATTTTATGATATCAAAATATGAACAAAACTGCAAAAAGCATCACTTACGTTATCGTCATTATCGACAATAAAGTCGTTTCCTGATTGAACACACAGAAAGTAATAAATTTATCAAAACACTTTTAATATTCATTTTAGTACAATCTAATAAAAATTCGGGGTCACTCAATCAAAATACCGGTCAGGTGGACACCCTGTTCCTCTCATTTAAGAGGGGGGCATTAGTAATTAACTCATTATTTTGTACCTTCTTTCATGTCGCCTAGCGTTCAAAGGTGGAGACTTATTCCTCCAAGGACGGCTCCTGTCGCGTTCCCTGTCACGGCGAATGTGCTCTCTACTCCTAGACCGTCGCCTGTCTCTATCCCATGATCTGGAGCGTGACCTTGTTCTCGATCGCATACGACCCCTGAAAAATAAATTATAGTTTAATCAATTAATGCAAGATAAATAAGTGATAAGCAAGTACTTATGAAAAGATCTCCATGTTGACGTACCGACTTCTGGGTCGCTTTTCCTTATCTCTATCCTCCTTCTCAGAATCTGACTTTCTATTCTCACGTTTGATCACTATAGGGGCGGTTCCGTTTATTTGAACTGCAGGCGGTGGACTTCCAATCGCAGGAACCACTGGGATCGAATCTTCGATTGGTTTTTCCAAATCCACCGGTGCCGGTGGATTAACTCCTGGAGGCGTTGCAGTTCCATCTGGTTCTACTTTTGCTGGCGGTAGTACGTACTCCTGAGTTTCCAAGGTCTTAAATAATAGTTCCACGAAGTTTTTGGTTTCTGAAAAATTGAAAGTTTATTGTTAAAAAAAAATAAAAATATTTCCGACTATTACTGTTTATTTAAGTCAATTAGAAAATTGTATAATACTATTCTAAGCATAAGAAAATTGTATTTGAATAGAAATAACTGAAGGAAATTTTCTCGAAATCTATTTTTTTTCTCTTTAACAAATCAATAAAATTATACCTTGTTGCAAAAATACATCGAGCTGTTCAACCATGCCGACTCGTAGCTCATCGAGAGTCTTGTCCTTTTTGACGAGGGCATAAACATATTTTGCCAAAGCAGCAGGATCGGCATCACATCTGAAAATTTAATTTTCAGTATTACATTATTAATATTTTTTAGAAAAATTTCAGTATGTTTATTTAACTTCTAGAAATGTACCCAAATGAAAAATTTACTTATTTCTTGCAAGCTTAAGTATTACCGACAACCTAAGTAAAGAACGGCTTTATTAAGAAATTGCGTTTTTAATAATAAATTGCAGTTTCTATAAATGAAAGATGAAGTTGCTTTTATTTATGAAAAATGAAAATACCTCTGTTTACCCTATTTTTATTTTTGATGTCCAAAAGACTTAAATTTCTTTATGCCATAAATAGCTAGGGGACTTTTATTTCGTTATGTTTACGTAACGTTTCCTGGTTCTTTCATACAAAAGTTGGAGCGTGAAATTAAGTAGCATGACGCTTTTTTCGAACTATAAAAATACTTCCTTTAATTGTTCAAAACACCTCATCAAATGAAAAACAAACATTCAACAAGATATTTTTATCTTATCCCCGAGAAAATGAATTTAAATTATACGAGATCCCTCACTATTGATGACTTATAACTCGAATAATAATAATAATAATAATAATATCATGTAGCTACATAATTCATTCATAGCACTCATAAATCAATATAATTCCACACAGTAGTAATGCATAAACAGGAAACAATAGTTTTTCAGACGCTTGAAGTCAAAACGACCTTTCAAAAACTTAACCATGACCTAAGCTTATATAAAAAAATGTTTTCTAACCAAAAACTTTCATTTTTCTCACTTTAATTAAATCAAAACCGATTGAATTACATCTTTCCTCCAATCATCTTTTCAATTTCGCTCCTGGGGTTTTCCAGACCCCGAGACCTCCCAAGAGTAAAGCTTTGCTCCAAAAAGAGAAACCCACTCCTAACACTCCGTGGGTCTTTTTGCACGTGGATAATATTTTCAGAGTATTATTTTTATTTACATATTGATGAACTTCGATCGAACGATGTCCGTTTTCCCTATCAGTGGCGATTGCCTGAAGAGTGGAATTCGGAATCGAACTTTTTAGAGCAAAACTTTTTCTAATAGATATTTTGCTCCTAAACTCCAGATGACTTCGAAAAGATCAGGACAAGACATGTAAATATCATCCACGACGAACGTTTAATCTCGACACATGTACGACCATTTACATTATCAATTGCATACGCATACATTCAAGAACTGATCGCACAAGCTGGCCTACTTACAGTGGCTCCAGGACTGACGTTAGCCATGCCTTAAATAGATCAGGATTCTCTATTATCATTTTTATTCAGTAGGTATCCTCAAGCACATAGAAAACTGCAAGCAGATCACGAAAATGTACAATTTTTAAGCGGGACAGACACTTCCTTCGAACAAGACAGTCGCCATTCTGAAATTAAACTCTGCACTGACGAACGCGAAGTTACTAAAATACAAGAACGACCAAAAGTTCGAAATCCCACCAACGGCGAATTCGGTTCTAGAAAGTTCCATAGGAGTCGCTGATAAGCGAGGTAAATTTCAAATAAAATCGAGCAAATTCCTCTAGATGGTAATTCAAACTGTATGTAGAAATTAAAATTGAAAAGTAGAAGGTAAAATTGAATTTAAACAGATGAAATATACTTATGACCATTCAAATTTAATTCTAACATTTTAAATTCAATTCTATTACCATAACCGCAAATTCTCTTTTATATATTATTCTATGCTTATTTTTAAAAGATGCACATTTTCATTCTAGTAAGAATTAAACATTTTCGTAGAAGGATATATGAATAAATATTTATTTCGAAAAATTCTAGCGATATGTCAAATAACCAACATTTTGATGTCAATTTTAAATATCCCGCTTGATTTTTCTTATGATTCTGCGCCATCTGCTGGTGGAATTTTACTACTATTTTCCAATCCAGTATATTCCATCGGATACGGTCGAATCACGCATTGACGCCGTCAAATTGTCAATGAGCAATGGCCAGCAATGGCCGAAAATTTCTTTAATGCAGGGGCGTTGGCTGTCGAATTATTTTAAATATCAGTGATGAAAATTGTGCAGTTCATTTTTCAATAGAAAAATAAGTGTTCTTGGAGGCACTTCAAAAATGGAGCTTCCAATTTTTGTATATTTATTTGTAATATGTCTAATATCTGGGCATGGTGAGTTGAATTTCTTAACCTGTATACCTGTTACTGCTATTTATTTTGTATCAAGTATATTTTATAGTTTTTATTTCGTATTTAAAACTTGAAAGAAGGATGATCTAATTTTTTCAATGAAATTTCAAGAAGAATTTGATGCAAAAGTGTTAAGGAATTCATATTAACTCTATTATGACTAATTAATAATTAACTTATGAGTCCTATATGAGTAATTGGCGATCATTATCCACTGGAAAGCTCATTTTCAATAGTTTCAATATTTTGTAGACAAATTGGTTTTTTATTTTTTCAAATTTAGCTAGTGATTTGTATTTAGATTTAGAATATTCTTGATTGCTGTAAATTTCTAATAAGTTTAATTTATTTACTGATAAAAAAAACGATTTATTAATATTTACTAGGGTGCATCAATAACTAAATAAGTTATATACATTTTTAAGTTGTTTTAGAAGCAATGAATGTTTATAAATCAATAAATCTTTATCATTAAAAAATTCCATGTTCGCAGAATTTGTAAAAATGTTAACAATCTTAATCAATATGAAGTTAATACAATTTCTAATCTCCATTTATTTCATAAACCAATATTCAAAAATGACGATGTTTATAACTTTGGGACGGATAGCCATAGTCATTAAATGTACCTATGGGGGCGCCCACAAAATTTGCGTTTTTGAACTTTGCTAACATTACCCCCGAAATATCTTCGTTTTTGTAAGAAAATACAACCATAATTTCATTTTTTATTTTTAACAAATTGTTTAGAGGTTCCGCTAGGCCTTCTTAGGTCCGAAAATAAATGTTCTTAGGTTTGAAAAAAAATAATCTAAATCTAAAATTCTTTCACCCTTAGAAATTATTATTTGTTTTTTTGTGGACTAAGTCCAACATTTTATGAAAGAAACAAACATTTTTGGAGATATTATCTTGCCTAGAATACAAAAATTTGTAATTTGATTACAATTAATGGTCTGAAATGGCTCCTAAACATTTTTCTCCCCTGGAATAATATGAACAGAATTTCTTCTACGATATAAAGAGAATATTCTTTATAAGGAATAAATTAAAAATATTTATATCGGATTAACGAAAAAAATCTTGAAAATCGAAACACCAAGAATACACAGAGTACTATCATACTTTAGAATGTATGTTACCTATCATTTACCTGAAAAAGATGTGAGCTAGTTAATTATCGTTGATTTTGGTGCAATTCTGCGTTTTTATCAGTTTTACTCCTCGATTTAATTGCATTTTTAATTGCTGAAAATAAGACTTGATATAAAATTAAAGGCAAAAATACATTTTCAAGTACTGTAGGAATCCTTAAATTGTAAGAAATGCGTATTTTTTATGTATTTCGAAGTTCAAAATTTTTTCATGTCACCCGGTATTAATATTTTTAATTTATTACTTATGGAGAATATTCTCTTTATATTGTAGAACACATTTTGTGCATATTATTCCTTAAAAAATGTTTAGGGACAATTGCAGATTATTAATTGTAATCAAATTACAAATTTTTAACAAGTTAAAAGAATAAATTAAGAAGAATGAATTAAGTAGAAGAAGGTTAGGGGTTAGCGTTTGAAAAATTCCAAATCACTCTGCTTTCGGCACTTAATACTTGTGTAAATTAATTTCCATTACAAATATAAAATAATACTGGTACTACATGTGCATTATTTGAAGCTATACATTTATGAAAGTAAAACGAAAGCAAATTTAAAAAACAAGAAGTGTAAACCATTTTTAAAGTGAAGTGCTAAATTATTGATTGAAGATTATGTTAACTTTTAAATTGAGTCCATGGAGTTTGGACGAACTTTTTTTTAAATACATATATTAAAAATCTTATAATAAATTGATTTTTCAAACAAAACACATGACTTACCAACCCAGCCTTATTTTCACTGTTTTTTATTAAACATTCTGCTTATATTAAACAGCAGTATACACAAAAAGTACATTTCTTACAGTCTCCCTTTCGTCATCAGAAGAAAATTCAAAATGTCACATTCCTCTCGTAATCAGAGGATCCTGGTTTTCATGGGAAACTGGTCGAAATACGTTGACGGAGATAAATGCCGAAACTATGACAAATAGAGGACAATGTCTCAATATGTTAGAAGAGTACCACGTAAATTATACATTCGTATTTCAAAAAGAAAACTGTTATCACTGTGTAAAGTTAATCGTAAGAACAGTTAACATTCTTGAAAAGCTTGAATGTACGTATAACTAAAATCTCAGATAATTAAATATAATAATTACTTTTAAAATAATTAATGTTTAAAAAAATACAATTCTATTTTAGTAAGTTGTGTTAATTTACCGCCGGATGTTCAACCAACGGTGGAAAATGTATGCAGAGGATTGCGACCTGATCAGCAACTTGTTACATTATTTTCTGAAAATTACGTTCCTGTTAATTGCAGATCTTCCCTTGAAGGTGTTTGGCAATTTGCTTATCAGGTAAAAAAATGATAAACTTTAATTAAAAAATCATTAATTTTTTATATTATACTTAATTCACACTAATTTCCTACTTACTCAACTATTAATTTCTTTTCAGAATCGATTCAGATTTACAGGAGAGTGTAATAATCCAGACGCACAAATTCGATCGTGTCAAACCGCAGGAACGCAATTTTTGATAACAAATCAAAAGTTTAATATAACATACAAACAATGTCCTGGAATGAAAGGAACGTTCGACGGATGTAAGAAACTTATTCTTTTAAAAATTAAAATACTACAAATTCGAATCGTAATTGAAAAAACTTGTAATTTCAGTGGTCGAGTACAGTTGTCTCGGTGATTGGTTCGTGGATAAGAATCACTTCTTCGCAGTCGCTAACACGAAAGAATCTCGAAAAGACGAGAAGTACAGATGTTTCCTTAAAAATCGAGACGATGATCTGTATATTGGTGTTTCCATCACAGCTGAGTGCAATACTTTAAAAACTGTCGAAAAAAGTCCAGAGCGTTTGAGAATTACTCCAGTTAAGGCTGAAGTAGTCGAAGCTGGATGTAGATTGGCCCAGAATATGACGGGAAATTGGATTAATACTGCTAATATCGACGCTGATATCTTCATTAATGAAACACATATTATCGAAACTTGGTATCCGGACGAAGGTCGATTTAGAAGGACGATTTATGTTTGTCGGGAGCAGAGAGATACGAGAGTCATGATGGCGAGATTAACTGTCGATGGATGGTAAGAGACTTCAATGTAGTTTTCGTTATAATTTAACAGCTAAATAATTTGATCTTCTCACGAATCATAATTTTTTGTTTTACAGTCAGAAGGATTACGTTTGCTTTGACTTTGTACCCCAACACCACAATGTAATCAGATACAGACGTGGAATCGCAGTGATAAAGGACGATTTCTCTACTGTCTGTTCCTGGGTTCAGTTTCCAAACAGAGAGGATTGGAAATTTGATTTATTCCTTGGTAAGTTTCGTATATTTCAAATCTTACGCTATTTCTTTTATTACCTGGACTTTTATTTATCTTTTTTTTTTTTTTTAGCAAAACACCCCGTGCCAGTGAGATGTCCCGTCGCGGGAAAGTTCAAGTTTGAGCAGAAAGGAGACGTTCTATTCGAAACGAGAATTCTTGGTGGAGTTACACTTTCTCCTCGTCCGAATCTTTACTGCAAACAAAACATCTCTGACTTCTCGGTTTGCGATACCGATCAAAAGGAAATCGCTATTGATGAAACTTATTGTCTCACTGTCGATCACTTGGGAAGACCGGTTGATATCTACAGTAAGTTAATCTTAATTTTATTTACCTGAAATTATATAAATAAAATTTTAAAGCAATCCGATTAAAGAAAGTGGTAAGTAACATTTTTCAAAAAGTTAACCAGCACCTAAAATTTCAGAAACTACACAGAGATATCACAGATTTTAAATATTGAAAAATATTTCGCAAAGATTTCAAAAGACTTAAAAGATTTCATGAAGGCCTGTACACCAGATTTCAAGAGTGATCAACCCCTCGACTAGGTCTAATTTTTTCTGCTTTTAGGTGAACCCGATTATAAAATGAAATGCATAGGATTCTGGAAGGAGAATCTAAAATCCTATTTGATTACTTATGACGAACTGGATCCGTACAGCAAATATCGGTGCTGGGTTTACCAGAGAGCAGATTTAAACAGAGTCCTTATGTCCCAAGCTATCGGGCCTTTCTGTGATATTAAACAGGACGTTACGAGTTTTAATTACACAGAGGGAGCTGCAGTTTCCCTGATGATGGAAGTAAGTTTCTCAAAATTTGGAATATTAATTTTTCAATAAAACCCCCGAAATAAGATTAAGTCTAATATTTTTTCATATTTTTGCAGGAATACGAACGTGAAAGAGATCAGTGTCCAATGCATTTCGATGATGGAAGTAATCCTTGGGTTCACACTGAAAACTACATCAAAATTTTCCACTTTGGAAGCTCTGATGCCTCTAGGTTCTCACCAATTCTTCCATCATTCGTCATTTTGATTGCCCTCTTAGGCCAAGTAGGATCAGAACTAATTTAAGTTTAGATGAAACTATTTCACGATTCTCATTTAACGAGTTTCTTACCATGAATTCCGAAGAAAAATAACCGTCCGAGATTATGTCTCATCGATTTATCCGTCCGTTTAAATCTAAGTTTGTATGTAAACGTTGATTCCAAGAAAATAATCTCAGATTTTATTATTATGTAGTGTGATACATAATTTTTGTATAGGGTTTTAAAACCACTGAATCAAATCAGAATGGTTAAGACATTTTTTAGAGAATGTTTTAATTCTTAGTTGAAGTTCTAATATTATAAGAGATTTCAACTGTGTGTCGTCTAGTGCCTTTTGATACTTAGTTTATGAAAGAAGATATCTATATATTTGCTTTCAGAATGTGAACAAAAAGCAAAGATAAATTTCAAAGCATGTTTTTTTGCGTAATGTGCCTTACTGTCATTTTGACATATTTGACAGTCAATTCTCCGTCCGCATGATATTCATATCGATAGTTATATTTAGAAGTTTAGATTCTAAGAAATGCCGGAAGTTAGATTTGATAAAACTATACGTTGAACTTAAAGATTTTAAATCATAAAATTAATTCAGCATTGCTTTAATTCCAATGAAAATAATTATTACCCTTTTACAAAGGGATTCGCGAATTTCTCAATGGTGAAATTGTTACTAATGTCAATCAGTAAAACAGTTTTGTATATTCCAGATTTTATATTTACTGAGCTTACGTACAAATTTTAAGGCAGGAAAATAGATGGATTTATTTTATACAAAACAGGTTAGAATTAAATTGTGTAAAGATTGTTTTATAGAAAACTCGATTAAAAATATTTTAGTAAAAAAATTTTATTTTATTTTTACACTTTTCCAGCTAGAAACAAAACATTTTAGTATGTAAAGTATCAAAAACTATAAATTTAAAATAAATGTGAATCAAAAAGAACCGTTTTGTGTAATGTTTTCTAAATCAAGTTTTTAGTACGTACAGCGAATACATTTCGATCACAGGTCTATACAATTCTGTCAGAGCAATTGATTTAATTGGAAAAAAATAAAAAAGTGATATGAAGAACTGATTTCATAATTTAAGAAAGGCCGTGGCTACGTGTATTGACATTTTTGTATAAATAGTCTGCACTTTTTCGGTACGTGCAGACTCTTCCTGCAAGATAATTGATTTTTGTAGACGAAATATAAAAACATATTGCAGATTAAATCATCGTAATTTTTTTTCAGTTGATAATTACGGATTAAATCTGAGAAATTGATCGTATTCGAGACGAAAAAAAGTAATTTAAATTTTAAGCATTCTAAACTGAACGACTTTACAGTAAGAGTGAAATTGAATAATTTGAAATTGTAGTTTTAAGAAAGCCGCCAAGAAAAAATATTAAAACTTTTTTATTTACTTTCATTATAAATGTTTTTAAAATTAAGTGTCGATTGAACATCTCTTTAAATTCATCAATATAATAAACAATTTTTAACACATTTACAATTTATACTTTTCCAGAATTAATATTTTAAACTGAAAGTCTTTCGAAATAACAATCAAAATTTTATAAATGTAAATTTAAGTCCTTGTTAAAAAATTAATACTGAAAATTTTCTAATATCACATAGGTTCAAATTTTGAAGGATTTTAATTTGAGCTCTGTACAATTAATAATTTTGAATTATAAACAAGTTTTATAATCGTTGAAATTCGAAAATTTCGTTAATGAAAACTTTAATGTTCAAGTGTATTAAATTTGGTACTTAAGAGTTATAAATTCGACCATCACATAAACCTAAGAAATAATAATTTTAAATTGTTAAGCCTTCAAAATAGTATTCTGAATTAAGATCTTAAGTTTAAGCATTTAAAATGAGATAATTTTGGATTGGAAGTATTAAAAGTTTAGAATGTAAAATTACATAATTATAAATGTATATATCAAGCCTATTCTATTTGAAATTCGAGTGTTTAAAATTTAGAATTTTGTAATTGTAAAATCAAGATGAAAAATTATAAATTGAAAGTCTAAAAATTAAATAATTCTAAATAGCGTTAAAAATTTAAATTACATTTTAATAAAAATTATTATTTAAGTAAATAAATAATAATTTTTCATTTGAAGTGTAAATTTTCTTAAATTTTGAACGTTCAAAAATAAACAAAAATGCTAATTGCACAATTAAACAACATTTGTATTTGTAGACGTTGAATGATATATTATTTAAAACTGGAAGCAGTTCAAGATTAACAAAATTTACTAATTTTGAATAATTTAAAATACAAGAATTTAAATTTTAAATGATGATATCATTGAATTGATTGAAGGAAATTTTTAAAGTGAAGCTTTTTATAGCACGGTGTGAACTTGCAAAACTAACAGTATTGAGGGGAAATACGGGTAATGCTTCCTCTCCTCTATCTCTTCTTCGCTTCTCTCACTGACTGCTTCTTTTAATCCCTCTCTATCACTCATTCGCTTCTTCCACTTCTCTCCCTCTCTCATACAATATGATACAATGTGATACCATGTCATATAATATGAACCAATATGGCACAGTATGATATCATATGATACAATATCGTATGCTATGATACAATATGATGCAATACCATATGATGTGATACAATATGGCATAATATGGTAGAGTATGATACACTATCATACTATATGACACACTATGATACGATATAATGCAATACGATGTAATATGATACAATATAATATGATACATCCCAATGCAATGTGATACAACATCGTATAATATGATGGATTATGATTAGAAGATATGAACGGATGGTTCGGCACCCAACGTCAAGGTACAGATACAGATAGGGTACTAGGTAATTTTGGGGATCCAAGAAAAAATTAAAACGGGAAAAAGTTAGTTAGCATATGCTTAGAAAAGGGCCTATTTATTACAAATACTTGGTTTAGACATAAAATGATCCACACGTACACCTGGTGTAGAGGAAATAACCGCAGGAAAGTTTTCTGTGCATTTGTTGACCTAGAAAAAGCATTTGACAAGGTAAATAGAAGTAAACTTTGGGAAGTCCTTACGCGCCAACTGCGGCCAACCAGTGCGCCTCCCGAACGCAAGCGCAGTAGCAAAAGGCGCCCACATTGGCATCACTGACGGAGACAGCAAAAACCCTAGATCTAGTGCCTTTCCAGAGATTTTTTCCCTCAAGGCTGGGCATACTGCCTAGAACCTTCTTTCTGTTTTTGATCGCTTTTTTGACCCAGGTAAGTGTCAATTTATACGTTTTTTCCACATTAATACTACAAACATTAGACGTTTATATTTAAATACTTAAAATTATAGTTTAGTATTATATGCCGTGTAAGTTTTTCACGTCAAATATAGTATAATTAAGTTTCAAATTAGGTTTTAAAGCCACGTGTCTGCAGTCAGTTTAACATAACCTAAAATTTATCTGAAGTTTGTCAAATATTTTTTATTTACAGGTAATCTAAGTTAAAAATGCACTTTTCATGTTAATATTTATATTTTTATTAGTGATTAGCAAAAAGTTATTTCTCGATAACTATTTAGGATATTTTGATGATCGGATTTCATGGAAATTATCCTGAATTGTTCCACACGAGTAGTATTTTAGTCAGATAGGGACCCTATTGCACCCTAGTGATATTTACCGCGATTACTTAAAATTTTGTTAAGGTTTTGATTTAATTATTAATACTATTGTTGTATTACTTTTTCTATTTATTACTGCGAATTCGATTGTTTTTTATTATTGAGCATACCGAATGAGTAAACTATATTTACTTTTTAATTCGCCGGATTCTAAAATTTCATATTTTCTTGTTTACAAAGTCTCTCTCGAAAATTAAAAAATATAATAAAAACAAAACTTGTTGATTTTCAGATAATTTTATAATTGAAATGCTTTCTTCATTGATTTGAAAATAATTTTTGCTTTACTAAATCTGTTTCTACTTGGGGGGGGGGGGGGGGAAA
>JAABKJ010007545.1:24066809-24111822 GCA_011634705.1 Andricus grossulariae
CCTCAAAATCATGCTAAGATTTTGTAATCTTAAAGTACGGACATATATAAATTCTATTTAATAAACAAGCGTGAAATCTTCATCAAACTTTAATTCTTTTGTTGTAAATACAATAATTTTGTTAAAAAGTCATTTCTTTGTTGGAATTTTGGAAATTCCACTCTTTTGTTTTTGGTTAAAAAATTTATTTCTTAGAAATTTCATTGTTTTTTTGGTTAAAATGCAACTGGTTGTAAATTAATTTGGTTTAGTTGAGTATTGAATTATTTTGTTGAAAATTCTAATTTTTTGCTTAAATTCAACTGCTTTTAGTTAAACATTAAAATCTCCCTGATTAAAAATTTAAATACTTTGTTTAAAATTCATCTCAGGTTGTAGTTTTTTTAAATTAATATTTTTTGACTGAATATTTATTCAATTTTTCATTGAAAACTTATTTTCTTTAGTTTAAGATTTCACTATGTGGTTGAAAATTCGTCCTTTTTTGGTAGAAATGTAATCTTCTTGGTTGGAAATTCACTTTATTTGGTTGAATCAGTTATTGTATTTTTCGCTGACAATTTACTTTCTTCGTTGAAAATGTAACTATTATGCTGATAATTATTTTTTTTAAATTAGGGTTTTTGTAACTGAAAATTTATTCCATTTTCGTTTAAAATCGATCTCTTTTAGTTGAAAATTTCACTTTTGAGTTGAGTAGAATCTTTGTTGAAAATTCCACTGTTTTTTTGAAAATTCTTTCATTATGGTAGAAATGTAATATTCTTTATTGAAGATTAATTTTTTAACTGAAAATTTAACTATTCTATTTCAAGTTGAAAATTTATCTTTTTGATTTGAAATTTCGTTTTTTTAAATCTTTTGTTTTTTGTTGAAAATTCCTCTATTTGGTTGAAAATTTGTCTTCTTTGGTAGAAATGTAATCTTCTTATTTTGAAAATTAAGTTTATTTTGTTGAAAATTAATTTTTTTACTGTAAAGTCAACTACTCTATTTTGGGTGAAAATTGATCTTTTTTAGTTGAAAATTCATGCATTTTGTCGTAGAAAATTCAACTATTATGCTAGAGATATGTATAAATTTTTTAATGAGAAATCCTATTCTTTAGTTGAAAATTCATTTTTTTGTTGTTTAAAGATTTAGCTCATATCGTAGAAACTGAAACTTTTTTTGCTTAAAAATGCAACTGTGTAGTTGTAAATTAATCTGTTTTTGTTGAGGATTCCACTATTTTCTTGAACACTCGTCTTTTTTGGTTTAATTCAACTGTTTTTGATTTAAAATTAAAATTTGTTTTGTTTGAAATATATCAGCTATTACAGTTTCCGTTGAGAATTAATCTTTTTTGGTTGAAAATTTATCTTCTTGATCGAAAATGTAACTACTGTGTTCTAAATTCATTTTGTTGCCGTTGAAGATTCATCATTTTAGTTGAAAAATCATCCTTTTGGCTGAAAATTCTTTTTATTGTTTCGTTTAAAAATTAATATTTTTTTAGTTGAAAATTTGGTTTTAAAATATTTTTTAGGTGAAAATTCCACTATTTTGTTGAAAATTCGTCTTTTTTGTTAGAAATATAATCCTGATTGAAAGTTCACTTTATTTGATAGAATTCAAAAGGTTTTGGTTTAAAATTAAAATATTTTGTGGTTGACAAATCTGCTATTACATTTTTCGCTGAGAATTGATCTTTTTTGGTTGAATATTTATCTCCTTGATTGAAATTTTAACTACATATTATGTTGAAATTTTTTTACGTGTTTGTTTGAAAATTGGGTGTTTTGTTTTAACTTGAAAATTTATCTATTCCATTTTTTTTTCAAAGTTATCTTTTTTAGTAAAAAATTTCACTATTAAGTTGATAATTGCTTTAAAAAAATCTTTTTTGTTGAGAATTTCACTATTTGGTTGAAAAGTAATTTTATTAACTGAATATTTAACTATTCTATTTTAAGTTACCCTCGGTTTCAGTGCAGTGTCAGTGCTTGTTCTAGGAAGGCGGAAATTAGGGGGACTGAAACCGAGAGTTTCATGTGTCTATTTTAGATTAAAATTCAACTATTTTGTTGAAAATTCGTCTTTTTTTTTGTAGAAAATTAATCTCATTAGTTGAAACTTCATCTTTTTGGTTGAAAATTCATTTTTTTTAGAATCTTGAACTGTTTTGTTAAAAATTCATTTTTTTTAGTAATTTTTTTACTAAAAATTCAACTGTTCTATTTTGGGTTGAAAGTCTTATTTTTTGGTGGAAATTCATGTATTTTGTTGAAAACTCATCAATTTGGTTAAAAATTCATTCTTTTTAGTAGAATATTCAAATTTTTTGTTGAAAACTGAACTATTACTGTAAAAAATATATATTTTTTCGTTGAAAATCAACTTTTTCGTTCAAAATTTAACGTCAGCTATTACATTTTCATTTTATATTGAGAATTAATCTTTTTCGATTGGAAATTTAACTATTCTGATGAAAATTCGTCTTTTTTAATATAAAAATAATCTCATTAGTTGAAACTTCACCTTTTTGGTTAAAAATTATTTTTTTTTTTTTTTAGAAACTTGAAATATTTTGTTGAAAATTCGTTTTTTTTTTGTAGTAATTTTTTTACTGAAAATTCAACTGTTCTATTTTGGGTTGAAAGTCTTATTTTTTGGCTGACATTTCATGCATTTTGTTGAAAACTCGTCAATTTTGTTGAAAATTCATTCTTGTTAGTAGAATATTCAACTGTTTTGTTGAAAATTCGTTTTCTTGGTTTGAAAATTGAACTATTATAGTAAAAAATATAAATTTTTTCGTTGAAAGTCAACTTTTTCGTTTAAAATTTAGAGTCAGCTATTCAATTTTCATTTTACGTTGAGAATTAATCTTTTTTTGATTGGAAATTTATCGATTGTGTTAACAAAATTTTTTAGTTAAATTTTCAAACTGAAAATTTATTTGTTCCATTTTTTATAGAAAACTTATCTGTTTTAGTTGAAAATTTCACTATTTAGTTGAATATTCGTTTTTTTTTACATCTTTTTTTTTTTTGCAAATTCCACTTTTTGGTTGAAAATTCGTCTTTTTTAGTAAAAATGTCATCTTCTTGGTTTAAAATTCATCTGTCTGGTTAAAAATTAATTTTTATTTATCTGAAAATTCAAATATTCTGTTTTAAGTTGAAAATGTATCTTTTTGGGTTGAAAATTCAACTATTTGGTTGAAACTTGATGTATTTTGTGGAAAATTGGTCTTTTTTGGTAGAAAACTCAGTTTTTTGGTTGGAAATTCAACTATTTAGTTAATAGTTAATTTTTTGAATGAAGGTTCATCATTTTAGTTAAAAATTAATTTCTTTGGTTGAAAATTTAATTGTTTTGTTGAAAATTCGTTTGTTTTTTGCTGGAGAATTCAACATTTTGGATGAATTTTGTTGTTGTTGATCTCCGGGGTTCAGGTTTTTTTTATACTTGAAAGAAAAATGTATAAAGGTCAGGAAAACTATAAAAAATTGGCCAGGGAAAGTGAGGGAATTTCAAAATTGGGATTTTGTAGCAACCCTGTATTTAAACTCGTTTTCTCTAAATTGATGATCGCTTTTAATTCAAGAAATAAATTCGAATTCCTAAGCAAACTTTAAATTCATTAATACAATTATAATACTTAAAACCTGATAACTCTCCATTAACGAACCAAATTCTAATTTATTTATTTTTCTCCTTTTCCAGAAACAGTAACGTCAAAATGACGAATTCAAAGGGATACCGTCGCGGAACGAGAGACTTGTTCTCACGCAAGTTCCGTAAACATGGAACCATTCCACTTTCGACTTACATGAAGGTCTACAAAATTGGAGACATGGTCGACATCAAGCAGAACTCTGCTATCCAAAAAGGTTTGCCCTACAAAGTTTACTACGGTAAGACGGGCCGCGTCTTCAACGTGACACCTCATGCTCTTGGAGTCGTCGTAAACAAGCGCGTACGAGGAAAAATCCTACCCAAGAGGATCAGTGTTCGAGTTGAACACGTGAACCACTCCAAATGCCGAGAAGACTTCCTTAGGAGAGTGAAGGAAAACGAGCGTCTGAGGAAGGAAGCCAAGGATAAGAATGTCCAGGTGCAACTGAAAAGACAACCTGTTCAACCCCGTGGAGCTCACATCGTCTCCGGAAAGGTCAAACCTCAACTTCTTGCACCTATTCCTTACGAGTTTGTTGCCTAAACGTGAAATAAAGCCTTTCTATTATATTTACGAAATCTCTTTCATTGTACGAAAAAACCTTGTCTAGTAGAAATTAGTTAGTTGAAGGGTGAAGGTGCATAAGCGGCCAATCCACAAAAATCGAATTTTTCAGGAATGACAAAAAACGTTTTGTAAATTCTATTTTGCCATTTAAAAATGAAATGAAAACTTGCTCCCGAAATATGGACGCTCGTCGTTTTTGACACGATACAAACTGAATATTAATTGAGCTACTTAGTTGGAAATTTAGGAAAAAAAGGGGAATTTGATATTGAGATATTGAATTAATGAATTTAATAGAAAAAAATTACTTCAAAATAATTACTCTGTGGTGAAAAAAGTGAAGAGTAAGTTGCAGATTCAGGTGGAGGTTTAACCTTGAATAGAATTGTAATTCACATTTTAAAAATGAAACAGAAACTTACTCCTGAGATATTGAAGATATTAAAAAGTCATGTTTATGGATTTTAATAAATTGAAAATTTCAAATAATTTAATAATTTAAACCTTTTAATAATTTAGGTTTTTTCCAGCGCATCATGTATTATAATTTTTTTAATTTTGTAAACCAAAAAATCAATTTCAAAAATGTGTGGACTGGCTTTTTATGCACTCTTCAGTAACACATTCTCACACTTTCGCGATTAAGATTTTTTAATTCAAGTTTATTTTTTAAAGATTTTATAATACATAGAAGTGTAGTCTTATATCTTGAATTTGTTTATATTTTAATAAGTTTAATTGGTTAAATTGAGTAGTTGCAATTTATAATACTAAAGGAGGATATATCTGGATTTTGCGAAGAGTTTATGAAGGTAAGACATTTTAATATATTAATCATGATCTTTAATTTTAATTCGCTAGATTTGACAAAAAAAATTATAAATTCTGTTTCTGTATATATAAATTTTCAGGAAACTTTTCACACCAAGAATGTTTTTCTTTATTTTCACTCGGGATGTCTCACAACGATTTTCCTATAAAAATCAAAATCTTTGCCAGAGCTGTTTTTGGAAAAATCCATTTTTAAGTTAAAAAAAGTACAGAATTGTTTTTCTCTCATTTCTTGTTCTCCATATAATTATTCTAAATAGGAAACTTAATAATTTTTCCATATCCAGAGGTTTTAAAATTGAAATGATAATATTTATCTGCTCTAGTTTTTATTCTTGTATAGAACTGTAAAAAAAATGTTTTCCTCTTAAAATCGAAAAATCAAGTTTTTCAAAAAACGAAGTGAGATTGAGAAATATTAAGAAAGTCTTTGCAAATATTTGTCCAAGAAACAATTTTGCTTTCTTGACTTTTTCATATTAGTTTTCGAGAAAAACTGAAATTTAGATATTTTTAGATTTAAGATGGATTTTTTTTAAATGACCAAGGCGAAATTTGTATTTTTCATTGGAAAATAGTTGTAAGACATCCTACAGAATCAAGAAAAACCTTTGAAACAATTGTTACGAGATTTTTCAAAACAGAAGTAAAATCAGGGTGGTCTTAGGTAAGAGAAAACCTGGAAATCAGGGGAAAATCAGGGAGTTTTGAAACAAAAATGGCAAAAGGCAGGGAATTTCTGCAATAGAATTTTTTTAGTAACTTTTCTTTTAATAAATTTGATTTTTAGAGTATTTTAAAAGATTCCAAGATATTTTTGATAGACTTCAATAATTTGAAGGGGTTTCAAGAGCTTTAAAAATGTTCAAAGAATTTGAAATATTTTAAGAAATGTTTAATTTATTTCAATAAATTACAGGCATTTCAAAGGATTTGAAATGTTTTTGGGTATTTTCATTTTCAAGAGATTAAAAAAAAAAATGTCAAGAGGTTTGAAAAAATGTGTTTGTAAATAATTTCGAAAGATATGGAACGATTTTACAGGATCTATAAAGTTTTAAGATTTCAGGAAATATCAGATTTCATAGAATTTTGGGGGTTTTTATAATATTGTAATAGATTATTTAAATTTTCAAAGAATTTATTTATAAGTAGGGAGGCATTTCGTAGGATTTCAAGGATTTTAGGATATTTTAATAGATTCCAAGGAATTTTTAATTGATTTCAATACTTTGAAGGGATTTAAGAGAATTTTCAAAATTCCAAGAAATTTTAAAGAATTTTCAAAAATTTGAAGTTATTTCAAAAGATTTTAAATTATTTGAAATATCTTAGGTTATTTTTAATATATTTCAATAACTTAGTGATTTTAACGGATTTTAAATATTTTATGGTATTTTCAAAAGTTTCAAGTAGTTTTCAAAGCTTTACATAATTTCAAGGGATTTCAAAAGATTTATAATATTTTAGGTTTTCTTTTTTAAATATTCCACAGATTTCAGTAATTGAATGGAATTTCAAAGGATTTAAAATTATTTAGGGTATTTTAAAAGATTACAAGGCTGAGGATTACAATGATTTTAAGGGATTTTAAAAGCTCTCAAGGTATTTCAATCAATTTTCCAGGATTTCATGATTTTATCATGCTTTAATGGATTTCAAAGAATACATTGCTTTACATATTTCAATATTTCAAGGTATTACCAAAGATTTTAGAGTATTTTAAAAGTTTCAAGGAATTTGCAACTGATTTCAATAATTTGAAGGGGATTCAAGTAATTTTACAGATTTTAAGGTATTTTTAAAGATAAAGGAATTTTTAACAAATTAACATAATTTCAAAGAATTTTAAAGGATTTTAATATCTTAGGGTATTTTAAATAAACTTCAATGGTTCGAAGTGATTCAAAAGGATTTCAAAGATTTTAAGGTATTTCTACAAATTGCAAGAAATTTCTAAGAGTTTTAAAAACTTTCAAGGGATTCCAAAGGATTTTAAATATTTTGGGGTATTGAAAAAAACCAAAGAATTTTCAATGGCTTTAAACAGGTTTAAAGTATTTCATATGATTTGGAATATTTTAAAGTAGTTTTAAATTCAATTTATTTCAATAATTTGAAGGAATTTCAAGTAATTTTACAGATTTTAAGGTATTCTTAAAAATAAAAGGAATTTTTAACAAATTAAAATTTTTTAAAATGATTTTCAATGTCTTAAGGCATTTTTAATAGATTTCAATAATTTGAAGTGATCTCAAAGGATTCTAAATATTTTAGGGTATTTCTAATTTTAAAAAACCAAAGAATTTCCAAGAGCTTTAAAAAGATTTAAGGGATTTCATATGATTTGAAATATTTTAAAGTATTTTTTTAAATTTCACGGATTTTTCAAGAGGTTTAAAAAGTTTCAAATGACTTGAGGCGATGTGACGAGTGGGTCACGTGACCGGCTTCCTACCTTACCGACAATTTTTTTATATGTAAACTTATTTTCACAGGAATAGCCACATCGATTTGAAAATTTGGGATAATAAATAAGAAGCACTAAGAAACGCGGCTCTGGTCTTACATTTTTATAATTATGAAAAAAGTTTTTTTTGCTAATATTTTTTTTTCCTTTTTTCATAATTATAAAAATTTAGGACCAGAGCCGCGTTTCTGAATGTTTCTTATTTATTACCCCAAATTTTCAACTCGGTGTGGCCATTCGTGTGAAAATAATCTTACAAAGAAAAAAAGTGTCGGTAAGGTAGGAAGCCGGTCACGTGACCCACTCGTCACATGGCCTTAAGGCTTTGAATTTGACATTGTACTCATTTATAAATTTTTATTATAAAACTAATCAATTTTTGACCTATTCAATTCAGTTATTGGAATCTGTACAATTTTGAAAAATTCAAACAAGACGGTTTTTAATTCTAACCATTTTAAATATTTTGATTTAAAAATTGTTTTGAAATTGAACGCTTTATATTTAAAATTATTCAACTATGAAGGATTTCAAATGAGATTTGTACAATAGCGTTTAAATTCACATTTCTTCAATTTCAAATGTTCCTAATTTAAAATTGTTCAATATTGAATATTTTAGTCTGGACTTTTTCGATTATCATTTTTTGGAAATGATAGTTATTGATGAGGACGACTGAAGAATACCGAAAAATAAAATCTTCGACACTGTAAAATTCCCGAATAATAAAATTCCCAAATGTTTAAATTTTCCATTTTGGAAAATTCTCGAATAATAAAATTCCAGACAGTTTATAATATTACCGAATTTGAAAATAACCAAATGATAAAAATCTCGACAGAAAATTTGCCGAATTATAAAATATTCCAACTAGAAAATTCCCGAATTTAAACAATTAAAAAAAAATTTACAAATATTATTTATTAAAAATACAATAATCGAATTAAAAAAATATATATTTTTAATGTTTAAAGTTTCTAAAATTATTGTTTGAATTTAAAATAACAATAATAGAAAAGAATATATAACAATAATTAAAAAATATATATTTCTGGATGTATTTTTTTCAATTATTGTTATTTTAAATTCAAAGAATAATTTGAGAAACTTTAAATATTAAAAAATATATATTTTTCGATAGAAGTACATGATTGTTGTATTTTTAACAAATAAATAATATTTATTTAAAAAAATGTTCAATTCTTTAAATTCGGAAATTTTATATTTTTAGAATTTTCTAGTTCGGATATTGTATGATTGAGCAAATTTCAGTCGCGAATTTTCCAATTCGGTAATATTATTATTCAGGAATTTTATTTTTCGGGATTGTTCAGTCGTCCCATAATTTAATTTAAATTTAATTCAAATTATTAATAATAATTTAATTTAAAAATTAAGGATTTCAATTTGAAATAAATTTGCAGAATCTTAAAGGATTCCTCAAATATTGCAGGTTTTGAACGTAAAATTATTAAAATTACTCAATTATTAAACTTTTCAATTTTAAACTGTCCAATTTTTATTACTTGAATTTGCAAAAATTTGAATTTGCAAAAATTTGATACCTCGATACAAGGGTTTAAAAAAAATGGTTAAATTTCAAAAACTGTAGATTTGAAATGAAATTATCTTGTTTCGAGCTGAAATGATTGAATTTTGAATGTAATTAATACAAATTTATTTAATTATTAAAGACTTCATTTCTAAAATATAACTTTAAGACATTTTATATCTAACAATTTTGTATATACTTCAAACTAAAAATATTTAATTGGAAATTCTTTCAATTTGAATCAAATTCTGAACAGGAAGGCTTCAAAATAAACATTCAAAATATTTTCAAATTGTTAACGTTCTGAATTAAAAAATTAAAAAACACCAGACTTAACAAGCTAAAATTGTGAAATTCAAGCCTTCAAAATAAAATATTTTTACAATACTAAAACTGTATAAGAATTAACAAAATTCGCAACCAGAAAATAAATTCACTATCATTTTCGGGCTTACTTCCGGTCTCAAAAAAATTGCAATTTTGAAAAAATATTTTAGTTTTCCAACTGAAAAAATGACAAGTTTTGAAATAGATGACAAACGTTGAATAGATCTGTGATGACTGCATATTCTTTTAATTTGAATTTTCTTTCTTCCACAGGATTAAATTTGAAACCTTTTTATAGTTTTTAAATGTAGAATTTAATTTTAACTCTGATATCAATTTTTTCAGAACTTGCGGATGAAGATTGGAAATATCGACAGGGAAATAAACTACGGGAAAGATGATTCAGCTTCTAGAATTGAGATAATGCGTGGTAGGACACCCTGTAATGATTTTTGGTCAGGAGACCTAATTATGGATATGTTTTTCGAATTGGCATTCCCGCCAACTAGATTGGAACTATTTTCAGAATTTTCTACTAAAAAGAAGTCTAAAAAATCGACTCTTTAATTAAAAAAATATATCCTAACAAATCGATTTCAAGTTTTTAAAAATTATTTCAAATAACCCAAGTAAAAAGTCCCATTGGGTTTCCGGTACCAAAAAAGTCCCACCTAATTTTATTTCAATTTAGCTAGTCCTGAATAATTTTTGGGACAAAAGTACTAAATAAGATCCATTTTTTTTTGGTTTTAAAGAAATTTTGACGATTGATGTCCCAAAAAAATACTGCTAAAATAGGACTAAAGTACCAAAAGAGTTCAAAGTATTAAAAAAATTATTTAGAACTTGCACAAATTGAACAAGACAATAACTTTATCCGGGATCTCAGCGGGATCTTTTTAAATCGGGAAATTATTCTAACGCACAGATTCCGTCTTTTTTTTTTATCAAAAAACAAGAAAAACAAGAAAAAATGCGATTTTGTAAAGAGGAATGTTGCCAGTACCGGTTATCGTCTAAGCTATTAAGAATTAATTCTAAACACGTATTCCAAACGTTCCATGTTTGAAATTTCAAAATAATTTTTCTAGAAGCACTCGAGGGAATAGAAAAAAATGCACCAAAACTTTTCGAAACTTTGAGAAAAATCTTACACATCGAAGAGATCATCGCTACTTTAATATTTCTGTGATGTAAATACAAATATAGATTATCCTTGAAATATTTCAGTGGCGATAAATTAAATTTCTGATAATTCGATTGCTAATTATTATTATGATTTCGCACGTCGACTGCATGTACTTTCTTGAAAAATGGAAACTGAACGCTGACAATGTAAACGATAAGGAGTGTAAAGTTCACGGATATTTATCGAATCAATGCATTAAAGGTCAATTGGAAATTCTGTTCCTTATTTTTTTTCAACGATTCTATGCACAGAATGCCTTTTACGAATTCATTAAAAAATTACAATCAAATTAATTTCGAATTTGTGTTATGAATAATTATATAAATGAAATTATTCGACGTGTAAAAACACTAAAAATCACTCCTAGTTGGAACTTAGAATCTAAATGATAATTTAAATGTAATTTAATCTAGACATGAAAAATTAAAAGTCAGCAATAAAAATACGCTTATAAATATAATATACTAAATTCTAAAGCAGTAAAAAAATTAAAACTATTCCTGTTGTAAAAACAGTTTTACAATAATCCTCTTTTTCGGTGCTGAGCTAAGCAGTAAAAAATCTACCAGTGAACAATAGGGTGGTCTAAAATTTTTTTTCTCGAATTTTTATGCATGTCGTCCCGAAATTCGTTCGAATCCAAAACAAAATAAATGCATTTTTTAAATTATATTTAGGGGAAACCGACCTAAAGTGGATAATAATTAAGAGCACATATATAAAAAAAATTAAATTATTTTTAATTTTATTTATTCACACGTAAAGTATCTTAACCATTAATTAATTAAATAATTATTTTACTCATATTAGAATTTTTAATTAATGATTATCCACTGTAGAGGTTTAACACGTATTTCCCATAAGAAAAATAATACGTTTTTTGTAAATTTTATCCTATAATAATAAGAAAATAAGAATCGAGTTGAAACTCACAATTTCTCTTCACAATTAGCCATAGAATACGAATCAAAAATTAGTTTTTAAATATCAGCCCCATAAGTTTGTTTTGTAGGGTCTCAAAAAAACCCCATAAGTGAAAAATTGGGGTTTCCATTTTTTTGGTGCTAATTATGATTTTTTTGCGTTTTTTCTATTACAATTTGTTTTTAATACATCGAATATCACTTTCTACTGATAATTAGATGTTTAAATAAATTGCAAAAAAAATATTATTGTTTATAGCAATTTTCTCTAAGAATAGAGTTAGAAAAGCTTCAATTAGAAAGTCGTTTCCATTAGAATGAGGTAATAATTAATTCAAGTTAACAAAAATAATTGTTTAACAAAATTATTGTTTATAACTATCTTCTCCTATAGTAAAACTACGAAGTTGCGTGTTTATCTGAAATTTTCAGCTTTCAGCTTTTAGTTAAGAACAAATAATAAATATCAATATTATAATTAATTTAAAGAAAAAACTATCAGTAACTACTTCAAGAAAAATTTACATTTAATATGATCCATGTAGAAAATTTGAAGAATATTTTAAATATCTCTTTTATTTCAGAAAAATATGTATATTCTCAAAAAATAACGAGATTGTTTAAAAAATGATTTTCTCTAATGTTTATTTATTATTTGTTCATAACTAGAAAGCCAAAGCAAAGTTAAAAATTTCAGAAAAAACAGCAACTTTCTAGCATTATTCAAAGAGAATATTATTAAAAAGAATAATAAATTGTTTAAACAATTATGTTTGTTAACTTTCATTAATTATTACCTCACTAAGTGAAAAGTAGAAAAAAAAGTTAAAATTTTTAGAAAAAACAGCAACTTTCTAGCATTATTCAAACAGAATATTATTAAAAACAATAATAAATTCTTTAAACAATTATGTTTGTTAACTTGCATTAATTATTACCTCACTAAGTGAAAAGTGGGGAAAAAGTTAAAAATTTCAGAAAAAACTGCAACTATCTAGCATTATTCAAAGAGAATATTATTAAAAAGAATAATCAATTGTTTAAACAATTATGTCTTTTAAATTTCATTAATTATTGCCTCACTAAGTGAAAAGTAGAAAAAAAGTAAAAATTTTTAGAAAAAACGACAACTATCTAGCATTAATGAAGGAGAAGATAGTTATGAACAATAATAATTTGTTTAAACAATTATGTTTGGTAAATTGCGTTAATTATTACCTAACTCTAAGTGAGAAGTGGACAAAATGTTGAAAATTTCAGAAATAACTGCAACTTTAAAATATTATTCAAACAGAATATTACTGAAAATAATTAATAATAATTAATCATAAAATAATTAAAAAATTATGTTTGTTAACTTGAGTTAATTATCACCTCACCCTAATTCAAAAGGTGAAAAAAAGTGGAAAAATTAAGGAAAACCGTGTCTTTCTAACTATTTTAAGAGAAAATTGCTAAAAACTATAAAAAATTGTTTAAACAATTTACAAAAACATCTAATTATCAGTAAAAAGCAGTATTTTGTGTATTAGAATCAATCAGTATTTAAAAAAATCGTGAAAAGTCATAATTAGTGCCAAAAACTCGCAAAACCTAATTTTTCACTTATGGGGTTTTTTTAACCACATAAAAGAGACTTGTGAGTGTGATATTTGAAAAGTAATAATTATTTGTATTCTATAGCTAATTGAAGATTCTAAATAAAATTTACAAAAACGTATTTTTCTCTTCTGACCAATACGTGTTATAAGGCTTACGGAATCTCAAGGGGGAACCTCCCTACAGTGGATAATGCAACCTACAGTGTATAATCATTAATTAAATATACTAATACATCTAAAATAATTAATTTAATTTCATTAATAGCTAAGACACTATACTTATCAATAAATAAAAATAAAAATTTTCATTTTTGTTTTATTTGTGCTCTTAATTAATGATTATCCACTGTAGGTTGCATTATCCACTCTAAGGAGGTTTCCCCTAAAATAATCAAAAAAAAACAAAACATTTTTTGTGTGGATTGGAACAAATTTGGGGGCGATATGTATGAAAATTTGAAGAAAAAAATTTGAAATGCATTTTTGGACCACCCTAATGAACAATTATAATCGCAGAGTATTTTCTTCGAATATTGCAAAAGCTGATGACGTAACAATGATTTTTTTTAGAATTATGTACAACTTGATAGGAGATGTGAGGAAGCGTTTGCTTTTCTTGGATCCGAAATAATAAATTTTTCAAGCTCTTATTCAAAAAGATTGTAAGTTCATAAAAATGAAGATATGTAGCTTTTTAAGAAAAGCGTTCGTGCCTCTGATCTCTGTTTTGTAACAGTGTTGCTTAATACTTAACACAACATTTTTCTTATTATTAATCTATAATTACATGAACCGGTATTGAATAAATATAGCGCTTATTTCATAAGAGATGAGTGATTATGAATTTGAGTACCAACACTTTGCTTTGAGTCTTTTTTAAACATGTTCTAATTTAAATAATATAAATTAGGACGAAATTCAGTATCTTTTTCTGGCTGAAATTAAGGATTTGATTAATTTTCGAAAAAAAGTACAACATTCACGAGAGAAAAACAGAATTTGTCTGACATAAAGGCATTCGAATTTCAGCTTGCTTCTACTTTTCGGAACTAGGAATGTATTTTTTTATAAAAAAAAAATATTTTCTTTTACAATATTTAGAAACGCATACGGACAAATTAGGACCGTTTCCAATTTCGGATTACGTATTTTACTTGAAGCTTATGGCAGTTTAATAACAATTTCTATCGTGACATGAGTGAATTTTTCTTGATTTTTTAAATTGAAAAATTTGGATCCAAAATTCGAAAAAATGTAATTTAGTTGATGTAAATTCATCAGATTTGAAAACATGGAAGATTGTATATTTGAAAAAAATTCACGGACGTCACGTCTAGACTAAAAATACGCAATTCCTTGAGACAACCAGCGACTGGGCAGTGTGATATTGTCTATTTTGCGTAAGTGCTGTTTGTTTCTTTGCGATAAAATCAAGGCAATTTTTTTAATGTTCAAAGTCGATTCGTCAAAAAGGACGTTAATTGTTAATTTGCCACATCCGGATCTCTGTGGAACTGATTACAATAAATTATTGTTATATTATTCACGTTTGATGAGACGAGGAAAAATTAAAATTGATCCAAACAACTTGCCTTGCTGCTCTACGATCAAATAGTCGATTTATAAAGGTCAAAATCCGGCCGTGAAATTTATTAAACCTTGGTCCAGCATTTTTTTCTGGTATTTTTATAATACTGACTGTAATAATTTAAAAATAAATCATTAGCTAAATAAAAATAAAAACTTCTTTGATGGTACAGCAGCTAACACGGGGAACCTACAACCTTCGGAATTCCAATAAAAATTACAAAAACTTTTAATATGCTAAGTAGGATGCGCTTTTCAGCAATTCTCGAGTTTGTAACTGGAAACTGGGCTCGATTCCTGCTGCTGGTATTTTTTTTTTAATGGTTCTTTTTCATTCAATTTTGTTTTGTTGTGATTTATTATTAGGTTTATTTAAATGAAGACAAAACATTTATTTTTAATCATTATTTTCATATGAACAAATTTATTTTTTCTGAATTTTTTGTTAAAAAAGATTACTATTACTTTCTTTATTCAACACAGGAATTCTCGCTCTTTCGATTGATAAAAAAAAATTTAATTAGAAAAATGACAAAATAGCGGTGGTTTTTTTAAAGTGATTGAAAGTGGATTTTTCCAAAACCCCAATTTTAAGACTTTATTTTTTTAGAAACAAAACAATGTTCAGACAAAAGTTTACACATCTAGAAAAATTAAAAAAAAAAATTAATCTTGCTTTTTTGTGATATTTGCATCGTTTACGAGAAAAAATTATAATTTAAGAACAAAATTTTCACCATCCTATAAACAAAAACTGTAAAAAAAATATAAAAAAAGGTGGGTCTTTCCAAAAAATATTAAGGATTTTTCATCGAATTTTGAAAATATAAAAAGAGAAAAAAGCTAAAATTCGATATTTCCAAAAAGATTTTTTTTACAAACAAAAAATTTAAAAAAGTGGGCTTTTTGAGAAAATCCTCTTTCAAGAATTTTAAAATTCCTATGTCGACTAAAAAAGTAATTTCCAAATACCTACGCTCCTTCGAAAATTACTGCGTTTTGAAAAAACTTTCTGTCAATTTTTGAGAATTCGCAGGTAATCGAAGAATTTTTAAAGATCCACAAATTTGTTTGATAAAACTGTGAAAGACGGTCACCATTACTTCAACCATTATATGATATGTATATCCAAATTCCAACCCATTCTGTTACATAATTTTACTTTACTATTTCCTTATATTTGAATATTTATTTCATTATTATACTATTTTTTTATATTTAATTTTAATCTCATATGAAAAAATGGTTAAAAATAAATATTAGTCAACTGCAATAAAAAACTGGAAAAAAATGCAACTAGCAGGAATCGAGCCCGGACTTTCCGGTTACGAATTCGGACCGCTACCGCCTGATCTAACCGGGAGTTGAATGAATCCAAAAAAAATTCCGAAGGGTGTGTTCCCCTTCTAAATTACAATTTTATTCAAATACAATTCGACAATATTTATTTATTATTTATTTATATTCTTGTCTTGTTAATCGAACCAGAAGCGAAATTTCGACTGAAAAATATTTTTTTTTCAATTAGATACTCGGAGAGAAAATTTTCATCACAGAATCAAGAAAATTTGTATTTGATTCTGTAATTAATTCTTATTTTGGATAAAAATATTGTGGATAAGATTTCTCTCTGAGGAAATTTCTCTAGTATCGGGAAATTCGCTGATGGTTCGAGAATTAGAAGCGAGTGTCTAGTAATTTGTCAATTAAGAAACGATTGATGGTCTCCCACTCACGATGGCTGCTTCTTGTTTTTGGAAGACCAAAGTTTCGTTTCTGGAGAGAGAATTTTGGAAATTGCTTTTCCATCCTTCTTTCTCTTTTTTATAAATTTATGCCTTATTTAATTCAACTTCGTTCCAGACGAAGAAAGAAGCGATTCAACAAATTTTATAGTATCAGCTTTTTAGACCTGAGCAGGTTTTGCCTTCCCGACGACGAGCATTATCTTCTGCAGGAACCTGGTGGAACTCACTGAAACAGATTTTTTTATTTTTTTTTATTTTCTGCTCTTTGAAAAATTAGAATATTGAAAATAATTGAAGAAATAGACTGTAGAATAAAATGCAATTAGTATGGGAGAATTTATGAAAATATTTTCAAATTTTGATCACACTGTTAGATTTTTAAATGAGATTCTGTCTGCAACTCGTGAAATTTCTTTGGAAACTTTCAACTCACTCGCTTCTAATTTTTTATCATTTAATGTTAATATAATTTACTAAAATTAAGATCCCCCCTGGGATAAAATTAAATTTCGAACTCTCGTTGTTGGAAAAATGTAGCTTTTTATTTTTAGGTTTATAATTTACAATTTATTTACATTTTATTTACATTTTCTTTGGCAGTTTTGAAAATATTATGAGATCAATATTCTCGAATCTTCTGGTCCTGATTCGTTACTGAGTATGCAAACAAAACCTCATCATCTTCAAATCTACTTCACAGCTTCTGAGACTAGCACTTCCGGTGAATTTTTTTCGGCATGTCCCTAATTTTGTAGAGTACATCGAACCATAAAAAGAAATTGGGTTTTCTATCGAAGTTTAGATAATTCATTAAAAAATTATGATTTTCTTTAAAAATATGATAAAATATTATTAAATTATTTTAAATTATTTTTTTAAATTAAGTTTAATCTAAAATATTTTTAGATTTCATTTCTTATACTATTTTTGATAAATTATCACATAATCATTGGTGGATTGTCCCTTATTAGAAAAAGCTCAACATTTTTTCCAATTATGTGAAAAAATATCATAATCGTTAACAAGCAACAATCCTTTAAAACGATCATCAATTTCTTTTTCCACTAGGTATGTACCATAAACCGTAGATCGTGTTCTGTAGTTCTGATGTTCGATGCGACATGCAAACTGAAAATTCAAAAGATGCCAGAATGTAAAACCGAATTTTTTACAAATGATTAGATGGCTTTTATGATTTATGATTAGAGTCTAAAAAGCAATTAATTAATTATTCAAGGTGTCTACTCAAATCCTAGAAAAAATATTGCATTTTCAACACGATAGATGAATTTTTAACCAAAAAGATTAATTTTCTACCAAAAAATATCAATTTTCAACTAAAGAGTTGAATTTCAAACTGAAAACGAGTTGTTTTCAACTAAGAATGGAATAGTTAAATTTTCACTTAAAAAAAAAACTAATTTTCCATAAAAAAAAATTTCAACCAAGAGATGAATTATAAACCAAAAAGATAAATTTTTCAACTTTCAACCAAATAGTTTTATTTTCAACCAAAAAGATAAATTTTCAATTAAAATTGTGAATATTTAACTGCAATACTTGAATTTTGTACCAAAAAGGTGATTTTTCAAACAAAAAGATTAATTTTCTACCAAAAAATACGATTTTTCAACGAAATAGTTGAATTTTCAACCAAATTGTTGATTTTTTAACTAAAAAAGATCAATTTTCAACCAAAAATGGAATAGTTACATTCTCAGTTAAAAAATCAATTTTCCACCAAACTGATGAATTTTCAACTAAAGTGATGAATCTTCAACTGGAATAGATGAAATTTCAACTAAACTGATGAAATATTTAATTCAAATAATTACATTTTCAGTAAAAAAAAACCGAATTTTTCATTAAAAAAATTCAATCAAAGAGATGAATTATAAACCAAAAAGATGAATTATTAACAAAAGAGTTTAACTTTCAACCAAATAGTTTTATTTTCAACAAAAAAGATGAATTTTCAACAAAATTGATGAATATTTAGTTAGAATACTTGAATTTTCAACCAAGTAGGTGAATTTTCAAACAAGAAGAATTAATTTTCTACCAAAAAATACGATTTTTCAACAAAATACATGAATTTTGAACGAAATAGTTAAAGAGGGCAAATATTCAACGAAATTGTTGAATTTTTAACTGAAAAAGGTTAATTTTCAACAAAAAATGGAATAGTTACATTTTCAGCTAAAAATTAATTTCCAAACAAACTGCTGATTTAAACTAAAATGATGAATGTTCAACTGGAACAATTGAATTTTCAACTAAACTGATGAAATATTTTATTCAAATAGTTACATTTTCAGTTGAAAAAACTAATTTTCCATAAAAAAAAATTCAACCAAAGAGATGAATTAAAAACCAAAAAGATAAATTTTTCAACTTTCAACCAAATAGTTTTATTTTCAACCAAAAAGATAAATTTTCAATTAAAAAGTTCCTCGACTACTCCCCTAAATTTATTTAATAATGTAATGAATAATTAATACAAAATGATTCCAGATTTTTAAAATTGATTTCTAAAACAATTTTCATTTTTTTTCAGGGGCTGTTGAAAAACTACCACACGATATTTTAAAGTCCTGAAGGAACTCTTGAAAATCACATTGAGTTTTGATCGAGAGCAGAGTCGGAAATCTCGGAACTCCCGGCAATCTCAACCAAATCTTGGAAGTCTCTGTAAGAATTCAATACAGATTGCCGCATTCACAGTTTTAAGATTTTCGGATTTCGTAGTGAGTAGTTCCTCGACTACTCCCCTAAATTTATTTAATAATGTAATGAATAATTAATACAAAATGATTCCAGATTTTTAAAAATGATTTCTAAAATAATTTTCATTTTTTAGGGGCCGTTGAAAAACTACGACACGCTATTTTAAAGGCCTGGAGGAACTCTTGGAAATCACATTGAGTTCTGATCGCGAGCAGAGCCAGAAATCTCGGAACTCCCAAGAATCTCAACCAAATCTTGGAAGTCTCTATAAGAATTTAATACAGATTCCCGCATTCACATTTTTGAGATTTCCGGATTTCGTAGTGAGTAGTCCCTCGACTACTCACCTAAATTAATTTATTAATGTAATCAACAATAATTACAGAATTACTTCAGATTTTTAAAAATGATTTCTAAAATAGTTTTCATTTTTTATGGGCCGTTCAAAAACTACATCACGGCATTTTTAATTCCTGGAGGAACTCTTGGAAATCACATCGAGTTTTGATTGCAAGCAGAGTCGGAAATCTCGGAACTCCCGGCAATCTCAACGAAATCTTGGTTGAAAGTTGAACCTATTTATTAAAAATTCATTTTTGTTGTTTCAGAATTTTAGTTGACAATTCAACTGTTTGTTTGAAAATAACCTTTTTTGTTGAAAATTTATATTTTTGGGTTAAAAATTCGACTTTTTTGCAGAAAACTTGTCTTTTTTGTCATAAAAATAATCTTCTTGGTTGAAAAATTAAACTTTTTGTTAAAAATTTATGTACTTCGTTGAAAATTTTATTTTTTTTTGCCTGAATACTAATTTTCTTAACTGAAAATATAACTATTTGGTCGAAAATTCAACTCTTTTTTGAAAATTTGATTGTTTCGTGGAAAATTCGACTATTTTGTGGAAAATTCGTCCTTTGTGCTTGAAAATTCAACAAGTTGGCAGAAAATTCACCTATATGGTAGAAAATTCAACTAATTTGTAAAAAAATGCACTTTTCTAAATTGAAAATTATTTTTTTTTCAATGAAAATTTATTTATTCCATTTTTGATTGAAAAGTGATCCTTTTTAGGCAAAAAATTCAATTATTTGGTTGAAAATTAATCTTTTTTGGTATTAAATTGATATTCCTAATTGAAAATTCAACTATTCTATCCAAAAAGATAAATGTTCAATGAAACAGTTAAATTTTTTACAAAATGATTAAGTTTTAAACAAAATAGTTGCATGTTTAGCAATATAATTAAATTCTCGACAAAATAGTTAAATTTTTAACTAGAATTATGAATCTTTAGGATAAAATGAATTTTTAACAAAGAAGTTTAATTTTCAGACAAGTAGTTAAATTTCCAATAAAAAAATTATTTTTAAATAAAAAATAGTTGAATTTTACGAAAAAAATATGATTTCTCAATGAAAAATGCAATATTTGATACTTGATCAAAAAAAAAAAATTCATTTTAACTGAAAAAGTTTAAATTTCTACCACAAGAGCTGAATATTGAATTAAAAAGACGAATTTTTAACAAAAAATAATTGATTATTTAAAACTAATGATATAGTTAAATTTTCAGTCAAAAAAATAATTTTCAATAAAAAATAAACAAATTTGCAACCAAATAGTTACATTTGCAACAAAAGAGGTAGATCATTACCTAATAAAATTAATTTTGAATAAACTAATTCATCTTTCAAAAAAGCAGTTAATATTTGATGATTTGAAGATTTTTTGGATTAATTATAATTGATATTTTTAAATTGACAATTCAACTATTTGGTTGAAAATTGATGTATTTTGTTGATTTTTTTTTCTTCATAGTAAATTAATTTTTTTAATTTAAAGTTTATATATTTTTTTATTGGTAGAAAATTAATCTTCTAAGTACGTAGTTAAGTGTTCAAACTTGAAAAGATCAACTTGTAACCAAAAATGGCATAGTTAAATTTTCATTGAACAAAAATAATTTTCAATTTTTAGTAACGAATTTTCTATAAAACAGTTGAATTTTCTACAGCAAAATATTAATTTTAAACAACAAATTTAATTTTGAACAAAAAAGTTCATTTTTAATTTAACAGTTGAATTTTCAACCAAATAGCTAAATTTCTTTAATTAAAGTAATCCAATTTTTAACATACAAAGACGAATTTTCAACAAAAAATGCAAAAGTGTTGATATATCAACAAAAATGATTTTAATGTAAAATAAAAGAACAATTGAATTTAACCAACAAAGACGAATTTTCAACCAAATATTTGAATCTTTAATCGAAAAGATGAATTTTCAACAAAAAAATTGCATTGTTAATTAAAAAAATTAATTTTTTGCTAAAAATGATAAATTTCCAACCAAAAATGAAATAGCTAAATCTACATTTAAAAGAATTAATTTTCAACCGAAAGTGAAACGAATTTTAATTTAAAAAAAGTTGAATCATTATCGTTTCTTTAATAAAAATGATTATTTTTAGTTAAATTTTTCACATTTGAAAAGTTAATTTTTTAAATATATTTATTGAGCTAAAGATAGTATTCGCGAGAAGTTCTCAGGCTGTTATCCTTGAAGTGAATGTTTCAAGTATGCGTTTAATTGCTATTTGCAAATGTTAAAAGGCACATAAAAACTGACACTCCTTTCACGCATAGCCCGTCAACAACCTTTACCTTCACCCAGGAATAAATCTATACAAATTACTTTACGAAATTATAATTTTCATTATTTTTCAATTTAAATAATCGGATACTTAACAATTAGCTTTTTCGTGAATAATTTAAATAAACCAGTTTTCAGCGTCCTGCCAATCCTTGAAAATCTGGAAAAGTCCATGAATTTTACTGATAAATAATTTTTCTTTGTAGTTTCCATTTGATATTTAATTTTTAGCGGTATGAGATCCGAGCGCAGCTCGGCTCTCATATGCGGAGAACCATCGGCCCGGCAGAGAGGGGGTCGCGAATGAACGTGCGTGTCCGGCGTGCGCGCGCACGCTTGTCGCTGGTCTGACAGGGGTTCTCCGCTTGTGAGAGCCGAGCTGCGTTCGTCAGCTAACATCACAGTGGTTCTAATCCGCTCCTTGTTAATGAGCTTTAATTTATTAGCATTGGTTGAAAGACTGAGTTATGTCATACTATTTATACAGTGTGGCCGTAGATCATGGAAAAGCTGGAAATAAGGGGAAAATGAGGAAATTTTATTGCAAAATCAAAAACCTGATTTTCAAGGTAATTTTTTTAATTGGAATTCAACGCTTTTGTTGAACATTTTCCTTTTTGGATTAGTAATTCAATTATTTTGTCCGAAATTTCAACTATTAGGTTGAAAATGACATTTTTGGTTGAAAATTTATCTTGTTAGTTGAAAATATGTTGTTCTTTTTTTATAAAAATTAATTTTTTAAATTGGAATTTAACTGTTTCGTTGAAAATTATTCATTTTGGATTAGTAATTTTATTATTTTAGTGAAATATTCAACTATTAGGTTGAAAATTAAATTTTTGGTTCAAAATTCGTTTTTTTTTTCTGTTAAAACTTAATTTTTTTAACTGGAATTCAACTGTTTTGTAGAATATTTTTCTTTTTGGATTAGCAATTTTATTATTTTGATGAAAAATGCAACAATTAGGTTTAAAATTCATATCTTTTGGTAGAAATTTGATCCTTTTTTATTCTTAATGCAACTATTTTATTTTTGGCTGAAATTGTTTTTCTTTTTTTTAATTAAAAATTCAACTACTTGAGTCAAAGTTATTCACGTTACTAAACATTTATTTATTTTGTTATATGAAAAATCATCTCTTTAGCTAAAAATTTATTTTGTTAAAAATTCGTCCTGTTTTAATTTAAAGTGTATTTTTTACTTCAAAATGTAAGTTTTCCATTTTTACTTGAAAATTTATATTTTTTGTTGAAAATTCATAATTTTAGTAGAAAATCTATGTTTTTGGTTGAAAATTGTTGTTTTTTTGTTTTTTGTTAACAAATAATTTTTTAAATGGAATTCATCTGTTTTGCTGAAAATTTTACTTTTTGGATTACTAATTTTATTATTTTAGAAGAAATTTCAACTATTAGGTTGAAAATTAAATTTTTGGTGGAAAATTCATCTTTTAGGTTGAAAATTCGTTTTTGTTCTTTGGGTTAAAAATTAATTTTTCAAATAGGAATTCAACTGTTTTATTGAAAATTTTTCTTCTTGGATTACTAATTTTATTATCATGGTAAAAAATTCAACTATTAGGTTGAAAATTCATCTCTTTTGGTAGAAATTTGATCTTTTTTTATTCTTAATGCAACTATTTTATTTTTGGCTGACATTTTTTTTTTGTAATTAAAAATTCAACTACTTGAGACAAAGTTATCCACGTTACTCAAAATTTAATAATTTTGTTATTTGAAAATTCATCTCTTTGGTTAAAAATTTAACTATTTTGTTGAAAAGTCGTCTTTTATCAATTTTAAGTGAATTTTTTACCTGAAAATGTAACTTTTCTATTTTTTCTTGAAAAATTATATTTTTTAGTGGAATATTCGTCTTTGTTGGTAGAAAACTATTTTTTTGGTTAAAATTTCCTCTTTTTGGATTAAAATGCAACTTTTTGGTTAAAAATTAACTTTTCGATTGAAAATTCATATTTTCAGTTTGAAAATGCGAATGTTTTATCAAAAAATCATCCTTTGGCTTGAAAGTTGAACAATTTGGATGCAATTGTTGTTCATCATTTTAATGAAAAAATTTATCTTTTTAGTTGAAAATTATATTATTTTGTTGAAAATTTGCCTTTTTAGTAAAAAAATAATATTTGCGGGTTGAAAATGTAACTTTTTTGTTTCTTGACTGAAAAATCTCTATTTGTTGAAAATTCATCTTTTTGGTTAAAAATTCTTTTTTTTTTGTTCAAAATAAATTTTTTAATTGAAATTCAACTGCTTTGTTAAACATTTTCCTTTTTGGGATTCAAATTTGATTATTTTTGTAGAAAATTTAACTTTCAGATTGAAAATTAACTTTTTGGTTGAAAATTCCTTTTTTGATGTTGAAAATTCAACTGTTTTATTCAAAATGCAACTATTCCGTTTTTGACTGAAAATTTATTTTTTTAAATTCAAAATTCAACTACTTGGGTAAAAGTTTAACTACTCTGTTAAAAATTTACCTGAAAATGAAACTTTTCTATTGTTTGTTGAAAATTGATCTTTTTTAGTTAAAATGCAACTGTTTTGCAAAAAAATCGTCTTTTAGCTTGAAATTTCAACAATTTAGTTGCAATTTTTTTCTTTTCCGAATGAAAAATCTTTATTTATTGAAAATTTATCATTTTTGTTAGAAAATTTAACTTCTGGGTTATAGATTGAACTTCTTTGTTAAATATTACTGTTATTTTTTTTAAGATTCATCATTTTAATTTCAAATTCATCTCTTCGGTTGAAAATTTAACTATTTAATTGAAAATTCGTTATTTCCTTCCAAATATTAATCACAATATTATAAACAATATTATAAATTATAAAATATTTATTATATTTTAGGAAATGATGCTTAAAATATGTTATTCATATTCGGACCTAAAGTGAAATTTTTTTTTAAAACCCAATTATTTTCTAAGTAGAATTTGATTGTTTTGATTGTTTGTTCAAATGTTCATATAAAAGCAATTAAGAGTCTGAAAAGATATCCCTATTCTGAAGAACTTGAATGCTTATTAATTGCAAGCTTTCTAAAATGTCCTTCAAACTATTTCGAGTTTTCAAAAAAAAAATTGGAATGTCAGTCCTTTGATATTATTATAAATAAAATAATTTTATCTCACATGGATAAACAAATTTTATTTAATTCAAAAAATTAAACAACTTTTTTGGAAGTTATGTCTTTCAAAAAAATAGAAAAAATAAAATGTAGGGGCAATCCAAAGTTTATAGTTAAATTTTTTTCAAAATTTCAAAAATTCAGGGATTTACAGCATTTTGAATTTTAAGACCCGACGTTTTTGCAAATCCCATATCTGCGAAATCGCTGATTGAATTTTAATGATTTTAGTAGATGCAGCGTGTAATTTAAACAAATTAATTTTTTTAAACAATTTAATTTTGTTGATATATTTTATTCTTAACTTTTTTCGAAAGATTGAAATATTTTTAGTTGCATAAAATCAGTAAAATAAAATACGTTTTTAAACTATTTTGATTTGTTTAAACACTTAGGATTATTCTTACAAAATAAATAATTACCTAAAAATATTTAAATTTTTCAAAAAATAACAAAATAAAATATCTGTACAAAATAAAATTAATTTAAAAAAAGATTTAAAAAAATTTAAAAAAAGATTAATTTTTTACCAAAAAAGATGAATTTTCAACAAAATAGTTACATTTTCAAAAAAATGTACCATTTTTGAAGCTTAGATTATGAAACATATGTATATAGCCTAAGGGATATCGAAAAAAAATTAAAATTAAATTTTCTATGGCCGGAAACCCCTCACTCAGCCGAACTGTTGCCACCGAGCCTGGTCAGCGGGAGTCCTTTGTACATAATGAGGACTAAAATGCGGAGTATAACATTTTTTTAATTTAGCACTTGGTAATTTACAAATATAATATTCGAAATCTGATAATTATAACGATTCCAATAGTTTAGATAAGCAATAAAAAAATTTATTATGTTTGTTAATGAGTTTCCAAATTAGGCCAAGTTTTCAAATCTGGCCTCTGACTTCCGGAATTGCCTTAAAATAAGTAAAATATTGCACGAATAAATTAAAACTACTGCAGTTGATTTGAGTAAAATATACTGAAAAATTTTCCATAAAATTTCACATAAACTTGAACACTTATTCTTTGATTTTCAAGTTTTTAAGTAAAATAAAATATCGTTGAAATCGTTATAATTCGCAGATTTCGAAAATCATATTTTTGAAAACTACCAAGCGCCAATTTGAAAAAATTGTATATTCCGCAGTTAAGTCCTCATTATGTGTAAAGGACTCCCGCTGACCAGGCTCGGCGGCAGCAATTCGGCTTTTAAGGTTATAAAAATATAATTTTTCTAAAATTTTTGACAAAATTCAAAAAGTTTTTGAAAATTGCAGATATATAAAATAAAAATTTCAACAAAAAAGTTCATTTTCCACCAAATAGCTGAATTTTCAACCAAAAAAGATAAATCTTAAACAAAAAATGTATTTTAAAAGATACCAAAGCATTTTTAATCAATTTCAGTAACTCAATGATATTTCAAAGAACTTTAAATATTTTAGGGCGTTTAAAATTATTTTAAGGTATTTTCAAGAGACTTAAAAAATTTCAAGGCATGTCCCAGGATTTTAGTGATTTTGAGGAATAAAAAAAATTGCAGGATTTTGTGAAGAATTTCGGAAGATATCGAACGATTTTACTAGGCATATAAGGTTTTTAAGATATTTTTAAAGATTCCAAGATTCTTTCAATTTTTTAAAATGATTTTAGTAATTTAATGGTATTTCAAAGGAATTTAATTTTTTATTGTTATTTCAAAATCTTCCAAGCCATTTGCAAAATATATACAAAGTTGCACAGGATTTTATAAGATTCCAAATGATTTTCATTATTTTATGGAATTTAAAAAGATTCCAAATAATTTTTTGTTGACTGCATAAATTTTATAATATTTTAGGGTATTTAAAGTATTCCAAAGGATTTTCAATTTTTTTTAATTCCCTTGTATTTTTTAACTTAATTCAAACTTATTGCATTCAATGTTATTTTCATATTTTTGATTTTTTTCAACTCACGTGATTTTTTTTTAATTCACCTTGAATTTTCACGAATTTGATCGAATAATTCTCATTTCCTTTAAATTCCTCTGAATTCACTCCAATTTTATTGAAAATCAATAGAATTTTTTGGATTTTGAAATATTTTTTCAATTCATTTGAATTTAACTTAAATTGTTTTGAAATTTTATTAATAAAATTTTTATGAATTCTTTAAAATTCAGAAAAACATTATTAATGCACGTTAGTTACTTCTAGTCAATTGTATTCACTTTTTGTCACATTTCCGGTTTAAATAGGTCACTTTTTCAAATAAATTAGGCGGCCCTGAGAATAATGAATTAAAAATTTATAAATTTAAAATTGTTTCATACCATTTATACATGATTGAATAAAGCATCCCTGGGAATAATAAATTAAAAAATTATAAATTAAAAAAAAATTAAAAAAGTTTCTTGCTTTTGGTTGAAAATTTGTCTTTTATATGTTTTTGATTTATTTTTGGTAAAAAACTTATCTTTTTTATTTAAGAAATTACATGATTAATTAAAAATACGTCCTTTTTGGTTGAATTCAACGGCTTTTAATTGAAAATTTTTATTTGTTGAAATATCAACTATTACATAGTACTTTGTTTTTTGAGGATTCATCTCGTTTGTTTAAAATAAACTATTTTCGTGAAAATCAGTTTTTCCGTTAAAAATTGATTAACTGAAAATTTAACTTTCCGTTTTTGGTTAAAAATTCGCCTCTCTTAGTTTGAATATGAACCATTTGGATGAAAACTCATGTATTTTACTAAAAATTCGTTTCTTTTGATTGAAAAATCATTTTTTGGTCAAAAATTTAACTAATTTTCTAAAAATTCGTTCTTCATTTATTATTGAATATTGATTTTTTAAGTTGAAAATTCAACTATGTGTTTGAAAATGGACTTCTTTTTAGAAAATTATTCTTCTTGGTTGCAATTTCATTCATTTTGGTTAAAAATTAATTTCTTTGGTTTAAAATTTAACTACTTTATTTAAATTATTCTTATTTTGTTAAAAATTAATTTTTTATATGAAAACTCGACTTTTTGCCAAAAAACTAATCTTCTTGTTTGAAAATTCATCTCTTTATTTGAAAATTCATTATTTTTGGTTGAAAATTTAAATATCTCGTTCAAACCTCCTTTTTCTCGGTTAAAAATTATTTTTTTAACTGAAAAGTGAACTATTTCATTTTTTGTTACAATTTTTTTTAGTTATAAAATAATTTCTTTCGATTAAAATGTAAGTATTTTATTGAGAATTTGTTTTTCTTTTGTTGTTAAAAATTAATTTTTGAATTAAAAAATTTAATATTCAATTTAAAATTCGTATTTTTTGTTTAAATTTAACTCTTTGTCTTATTTAATATAAGAATCTTTTTTGGTTGGAATATCAGTTATTCAATTTTTCGTTGAAAATTCATCTTTTTTGGTTCAAATTTATACTACTTAGTTAAAAAGTAATTTTTTTGGTTGAAGCTTCATGACTTTAATTGAAAATTCATCTTTATGGCTGAAAATGCAGCTATTCTATTGAAAAATTATCTTTTTTTAGTTGAAAATTAATTTTTTCAACAGAAAATTTAACTATTCCACTTTTGGTTAAAAATGTTTTTGCTTTAGTTGAAAGTTCACTTCTTTTGTTGCAAATTGTATATATGGTAGGAAATTCAATTTTTTATCTGAAAATTTCACTTTTTCATTTTTGGTTGACAAATTATTTATTTAGTTGAAAATTTAACAATTTTGTTGAAATTTTGTTTTCTTTTGGTACAAACTTTACTGAACACTTATTCTCAAATGTTCAAAATTTTAAGTCAAATAACATATCGTTGGAATCATTATAATTCGCAGATTTCGAATCTTATATTTGTAAATTCCCAAATTTGAAATTAAAAAAATTTTATATTCCGCATTTTAGTCCTCATTAGATATAAAGGACTCCCGCTGACCAGGCTCGGCGGCAGCAGTTCGGCTGAGTGAGGAGAAGCCGCGTAGCGGGGGAACCGTACGTGATTGGCTGGAGCGGAATGATCGTCTCCCCAGCATTTAATTCCGTCATTTCTTCATAATTTCCGTTTTTGTAACAGGCCTTAATCTCATAACAATGAAAGTGTGACTCATTGCAGGTAAAGGAAACTACTCCGGCTGCCGGGTTCGTATCCTCGAGCGTCCCTCGGGAAATTCCCTAGGGTTTTACCGTTAGGGATCGTCCGTAAACTACGTTACCAATGGGGGGGGGGTCACGCCGATAACTGTGATTGGTAACATTTATGATGGGGGGGGGTACGGTGGAAGTAACGTTACGAACTTAGATAACGTTCAGTACGTTTCTTGATGATAAATTTTTAAAAAATTTGCGACTTTTGTGAAAGATGACCCTGCAACGGTACAGTTCAATAATAACTTGATAAATTTGACAATCACTTTCATATTTCAGACTTCACCCTCTTTTCCATAATCTTCTTTTTCATTTTTAATTAAATTTTTTCTGAAAAAAAGATCTTCTCCTTTCAGTCCGCTGGGATTCGAACCACGGAAATCAGAAGTGCTGTGGTTCGAATCCCAGCGGGGTGAAAGGAGAAGATTTTTTTCGGAAAAAATTTAATTAAAAATGATTTTTAATTCATAACTACATCTAGTCTGTCAAAGACGTTAAAATTGTTTTGTTATTCTCTGATGATTATAGACATTCCTTTAAATCTTCTTTTTTCCCCTTTTTTAGGAATATCTATTTTTTCCCGTTTTAAAGAATTTTTTCTTCTTTTTCTCAATTTTTTTTTATTCAAATTTTTGATTTGGTTAAAAATTACACTATTTAGCTTAAAATTTTCTTATTTTGTTGAAAATGCAACAATTTTGTTACAACTCATCTTTTTTTGGTCAAAAATTCAACAACCAGGTTAAAAGTTTATTAAGAAGTTTTTTTAGACTAAAAATATAATTATTCCATTCTTGGTTGTAAATTAATATTTTTAATTGAAAATTGATCTTATCTATTTGAAAATTCAACTACTTTGCAGAAAATGCGTCCTTTTGGTTTAAAAATTTCACGATTTGGCACAAAATTAAATTATATGTGTAGTTGAAAATAATTTTTTTTTCAATTCAATTTTTTTGTAGAAAAGACGTCTTTTTTGTTTGAAAATTCATATCTACATAGATACCATCTTTTTTGGTGAAAAATGCAATTGTTTGTTTGAAAATTCATTTTTTAAATGGAAAATTAAACTATTCAGGTGAAAAATTCAATTATTTATTATAAAATTAAACTATTAATTTGAAAAATTAACTACTTGGTAGAAAATTAAATTTCTTATCAAAAATTAATAGTGTCGTGTGGAAAATTGAACTGTTTCGTGAAAAATTAATTTATTTTGTTAAAAATTCTTATTTTTTGGTTGATTTTAACTGGTGGAAAATTCGTCTTTTTTTGAAAATTAAGTTTTTAAACTAAAAATGTAACTATTCCATTTTTTTAAAACTGATCTTCTTTGGTTGAAAATTTGAATATTTGGTTAATGATTCAACTATTTTGGCAGAAAATTCAACTGTTTGGTTAAAAATTCAAGTATTCATTTGAAAAATAACCTGAATAATAAAAAATGTTTTTTTTTTTGTTGAAAATTAATTTTTTAAACTAAAAATTAAACTATTCCATTTTTGGATGTTAAAAATTTAGTTAAAGATTTAACTATTTTGGCCGAAAATTCCACTATTTATTAAAAAATTAGCTACTAAGTGAAAAATTAATTTTTCAAACAAATAATGATACTATTCCATTTCTGGTTGAAAACTCATCTTTTTCAGTTTAAAATTCAACTATTTGGTTAAAAATACAACTATTTTGGTAGAAAATTCAACTTTCTGATGTCGGTATGAAGATTTAACTATTTTGGCAGAAAATTAAACTTTTTGGTTAAAAATTCAAGTATTCATTTGAAAAATAACCTAATTACTGAAAAAAACAATTTTTTTGTTGAAAATTAATTTTTTAAACTAAAAATAAAACTATTCCATTTTTGGATGTTAAAAATTTAGTTAAAAATTCAACTATTTTCGCCGAAAATTCCACTATTTTGTTAAAAATTAAACTGTTTTGTTAAAAATTAAACTATTTTGTTAAAAACTAAACTATTTATTAAAAAATTAGCTACTATGTGAAAAATTAATTTTTTTAACAAAAAATGAAACTATTCCATTTCTGGTTGAAAAATTACCTTTTTTAATTTAAAATTCAACTATTTGGTTAAAAATACAACTATTTTGGTAGAAAATTCAACTTTTTGTTTTTGGTTTGAAGATTCAACTATTTTGGCAGAAAATTTAACTGTTTGGTAAAAAATTCAAGTATTCATTTGAAAAATAACCTATTTGATCAAAAATTTGTTTTTTTCTGTTGTTGAAAATTAGTTTTTTGAACTAAAAATAAAACTATTCCATTTTTGGTTGTTAAAAATTTAGTTAAAAATTTTACTATTTTGGCCGAAAATTCCATTATTGGGTTGAAAATTAAACTATTTTGTTAAAAACTAAACTATTTCGTTGAAAATTAAACCATTTATTAAAAAATTAGCTACTAAGTGAAAAATTAATTTTTTAAACAAAAAATGAAACTATTGCATTTCTGGTTGAAAACTTATCTTTTTCAGTTTAAAATTCAACTATTTGGTTGGAAATACAACTATTTTTGTAGAAAATTCATTTTTTTTATGTCGGTTTGACAATGTAACTGTTCTATGAAAAATTTATATAATTTGTTGACAAAATTTTTTTTTTCTATGATATTTTTTTTTGTCGAAAATTAAATTGTGTTGTTGAACAATCGTCCTCTTGGACGAAAATTCAACTATTTTCAAAAATTCTTCCTTGTAGTCCAAAATTACTTCCTTATGCCCTTTTTTCATTAGCCAAAACCAAAACCAAAAACAATTGGATTTTCTTATGGGGTTCTAATAATTCAGTTCGCATTTAGACGAAAAAACAAATTAACATTGTTTAAAATTTTTTTTCATTTCACTGATTTTATGCAAAAATACAATATTTAACAAAAATGAAATTGTTTAAACGATTTAAATTTATTCAAACATTTATGAGTATCCTCAAAAACAAATTTGTAATTAAAAATATTAAAATCTGTCCCAAATTTGGTGAGATAAAATGTTTCTCCTGCATTTTTTAGGTAAAAAATAAACTTGAACAAACATGTATTATTTAAATAAATGTAAAATTATTTAGGTAAATTATTTTATTGTTATCATTAATTAAAGAACTCATAACGCCTAGAAAATACGTTCATTTCGCAACTTATCTGAAAAAACAAATGTTTAATTAAATTAATATTGTCTGAACAATAAAAAATTAGTTGACAATTTACTGTGTATTCTCAAATTACCGAATATTGATCATTTATAAAAAAAAAACTTTCAAAAAGCGTCAATAAACCGTCATATTACGTTAGAAATTTTTTATCTTGGCTAGCTAATCAGCGCCAGTCCTGGGCCAGGCCAGGCCTTCTAGACCGAACTTAGAACTTTTATTGTTCTTGGATAGCTGGGCAGCGCCAGAAATGGGCCAGATCAGACCTTCCAGACTAGACGGTCTAGATAAAGTCTGGCCTGGGCAATACTGGCGCCACACCTGGGCCAGATCAGATCTTCCAGACTAGACAATCTATATAGAGCCAGACCTGGGCCAGACCTGACACCAGATAGTCATGAAATTTTTTCTACACGGGATATTATTTGTTAAGTTTGGAAAACAAATTAAATAAATAATTTGTGTGGATTTTTGGTGGCAGAAAGAAATAGTCTTTTCCTCCTAATTGTTGTTAAATGATATTATTAGTGATACTTAGTAATGAAAATTTGTAATTTGATATTATTTGTTAATTTTTCAGACAAACAACTAAACATCGCTGTTCATATAATTTTAGTGAAATTGAAAAAAAAATTATTTCTCTCTGTCTATAAATTTCCAGCGTATTCAGTTTCTTATATAATTTGTTTATAACAAATAATATTCACCCCACTGCAGAGTGGGGTGAAATCAAAAATCGAGATACAAAATGACATTTAGAACCCAATTATGCACCGATTTTAGATTTTTTCTATTTAGGACTGAATTCTTCAGAGATTAGGGAGAAACAATTTTTTATTAATTTGTTTATTTATTTATTTAATTTTTATGTTAATGCAAACAGCGAAAAAATGTCGAATTTTTTAATTTAATTTTTTTATCTCCTAAAAAAATGGTTTCTTATACTTCCTGTCCCTTGGATTTATTACACAGAGAAATAAGATAATAAAAAATTGTTAAGTTGTAAATATAATGGTTAAAAACAAATTTTATTAACAATTAATCGACATTAGGGGTTTTTCGGCTTCCAAGTATATGTACGCTCTGAAATTCCTTGCCTTCATTGTTAGGGTCATACATAACTATTAAAATTTAAGATTAGATGTTATTAATTGATTCTATAAACAAATTATATAAACAAATTATATAAGCAAATAACCGCAGACATTTATAGGGGAAAAAAGTCGTTTTATTTTCAAGTCTTATTGTGATTATATTACCAGTGATGTTTCCTGTGATAAATTTGCCGTTCATCACTTTTTGTTTATTTTATAAACAAATTATATAAACAAATACATATTCTAGACCTTTTAAACCCAAAGAAAATCGTTTCATCATCTAGTCTTATTGTAATTATATTACCAGGGATGCATTCTCAACAAAAAGTTATCATTCATAAATATTTAATTATTTTGTAAACAAATTATATAAACAAATGCACATTTTAGGCACCTTTAAACGAAAATGAATCAATTTTTTTCTAATCTTGTTGAATCATATCGCCAATGAGAGTTCCTGGAAAAATTTTGCAATGCATCACTAATATTTTATTTTATAAACAAATAATATAAACAAATGTACATTGTATATATTTATAGGCAGAAAGAAATCGTTTTATCTTTGAGTCTCTTTGTAATTATACAACTAGTGAAGTTTCCTGAAAAATATTCACGTTTTTAAAAGTTTATGTTTACTTTATAAACAAATTATATAAACAAATTCATATTTTAAGCGTTTTTGGTGAAAAAATTCCTTTTATTATCTAGTGTTATTGTCATTATATTACCAGAGTTGTTTTCTGAAATAAATTATCCATTTATCAATATTTGTTTATTTTATCAACAAATTATATAAACAAATGCATATTTCAGGCCATTTTAGTCAAAAAAATATCGTTTTATCATCTAGTCTTATTTTAATTATATTACCAGGGATGTATTCTGAAAAAAAATTGCCATTTATGAATATTTTATTATTTTATAAACAATTTATATAAGCAAATGCACATTTTGAGCACCTTTAAACGAAAATAAATAAATTTTTTCTACTAATTTCGTTGCTATCATATTGCAACAAGATTTGAAAAAATTTTGCTGTGCATCATTATTATTTTATTTTATAAACGAAATTATATAAACAAATGTACATTGCATATATTTATAGACAAAGAGAAATCGTTTTATCTTTCAGGGCTTTTGCAATTATACTACTAGTGACATTTCCTGAGAAATATTTACTCTTTAACAGTTTATGTTTACTTTATAAACAAATTATATAAACAAATTCATGCTTTCAGCGTTTTTAGTAACAAAAAAAACGTTTTATCAACTAGTCTTATTGTAATTATATTACCAGAAATGTTTTCTGAGATGAATTGTCTATTTAGCAATATTTGTTGATTTTATCAACAAATTATATAAACAAATGCATTTTAGGCACCTTTAAACGACAATAAATAAATTTTCCTTCTAATCTTCTTGAAATCACATTGCGAATGATGATTTCTGATGAAATTTTGCTATGCATCACTAATACTTTATTTTATAAAAAATTATATAAACAAATGTACATTGCATATATTTATAGGCAGAAAGAAATTGTTTTTTCTTTTATTATTTTTTATACTATATTGACAATGAATTGTCTAGATGAAATGTTGTTATGACTCACTATTTGTTTATTTTATAAGCAGATTAGATAAACAAACGCACATTCTAGGCGTTAATTGGCAGAAAAAATCGTTGTTTCATCTAGTCTTGTTTAATTATATTTTGAATGATGTTCTTTAACAAAATTTAGTGATAAAATGTGATTCGTAAAAAGTATAAACAAATTATATAAAAAATACACATTCTAGGCGTTTATAAGCAGAAAAACAATTTTCTTTCTTATAATCTTGTTGAAATTATGTTAGCAATGTTTTTTGTCAGCAAAGTTGATCAGAAAATGTCAATGAACGCCTAAAATTTACATTCGTTTATATGATTTGTTTATAAAATCAGCAAATAGCGGTGAAAGGGCAAAATGTTTTCTAAAAACATCATTGTCAATATAATTAACAAAATAATCCCAGAAAAACGATTTCTTTTAGCTTAAAAACGCCTAAAATGTGCGTTTGTTTACATAATTTGTTTATAAAATTGGAAATATAATTTCAGTCATCGTGACTACAGGATACAGAAAGATATACAGACATACATACAGATATAGAGACAGACCTTTGTAAAAATCGTTTTTTCTGACTCAGGGTGTCTCAAAACGTAAAAATTTGATAAAAACCGACGAAGTCCAATTTTACATAAAACTAATATCTTCTCATTATAAGGTGAGAATGTAAAAAATGTTGTTTGACAACTCATTAGGCATTGTTGGATCGAGAATTTAGTTGACTACGTGAATCGTCACCTAATCCAACTTTTAATATTCTAGGAATTCTTAATTATAAATACCCTTTCATTTATTGTTTTATTATTATTCAAATATTTTTTCCAAAATTGTCACTCAAGTCGCACGGAACTTATCTGAATAAAAAAAATTTGTGGAAAGTCATGTTCTTTAATATTTAATCATTTTTTGAAATGTTTATGATGTCGCGAAATGAGTATCTGAATTCAATTTTCAAAATTATATGTACTTGTGTTTTATTTTTTTGGAAAATTAGTATAGAAGGTGATTAATAATTAAACTTTGAGAAATGAAATTTCAAGAAAAAAATATAAAGTGAAAATATTTGAATATTTCAATGAAAATTATTGTTTAATGCTTTTTATGTTTTGAAAGGATTGATTAATTATCAACTGCCAATATTAAAAGTTAAATTGTCTGGATTAAGTTCGAAAGATTATTAATAAATCAAAATATTCAGAAACGAAAGTTTAATTTTTTAAAAATATAAAGTAAAAATAATTTGATTTTTTCAATGAAAATAATTGTTGGAGGTTTTTCATGTTGTGAGGTGATTAATTAATTATTAACTGGTTCTAATAAAACTTACATTTTCTGGAATTAGTTTAAAAGGTTACTAATAAATCAAATTTTTAGAAATGAAGGTTCAAATAAAAAAATATATATAAAGTACAAATTATTTGAACTTTTTATTGAAAATTATAGTTTAATGCTTCTTATTTTGTGAAATGATTGATTACTTATGAGCCGATTAATTGTTTTCAGAATACTAAATTAAATGAAGTTTAAAATTTAATTTCTTAAAAGTAAGTATCATAAATTGATTATTTACTTGAAGGTTATGTAACTGAATACTGAATATAATTTGCATAATAAAAGTTCATTTATATTTAAAATACCACTATTTCAATTAAATATATTTTTTAATGATTCTAATGTTCTAAAATGAGTATCTGAAGTCAGTTTTTGAAGTTATAAGTAAATATGTTTACATTTTTTTCTGAAATTAGTATAAAAGGTTACTAATAAATCAAATTTTCAGAAATGAAAGCGCATATAAAAAAAATGTAGCGTAAAATTATTTCAATGTTTGAATGGAAATTATAGTTTGATGCTTCTTATGTTATGAAAATATTAATTAATTATTAGCTAATTCTTTTCTTCCTAAATATTAAATTACATAAGGATTAAATTTAAATTTGTTCAAATTTAGTGCATAAGCTGATTATTTACTTCAAAGTTATGTAATTGAATATTGGCTATGATTTGTATAATAAAAGTTTCTTAATGCTTAAAATACCTCTATTCCAATTATATTATTTTTGTAAATTTTTGTGATGTTGTGAAATGAGTATCTAAATCATAATTTTGAAATTATATGCACATATATTTTAATTTTTTCTAGAACAGTTTAAAAGGTTATTAATAATTCAAATTTTCAGAAAAATATGAAGTAAAAATGATTTGAATGATTCGATGAAAATAAGCCTTTCATGCTTTGTATGTTATGAACAGAATTATTAATTATGAGCTGATTAATTTTTTTACAATATATTAAATTACATAAAGATGGAATTGTTATTTTTCTATATCACGCAACATAAATTAATTATTTATTTTAAGGTGATATAATTTTTTGAAATGCTTATGATGTTGCGAAATGAGTATCTGAATTCAATTTTCAAGATTATATGTACATGTGTTTCATTTTTTTCGAAAATTAGTATACCAGGTTATTAATGATTTATAATTAAACGCTTTTATTTAATTTTAAATCATATTCAAATATTTTTTAATATTTATCAGTAATTGATTGTTTACGTGAAATTAGCAATTACAAGTCAAATGTGAAAAGCTAAAAGTAATTTGAAAATGATAGCGCGGATTTATATTTTTTTACCGGAAATCTTTGAATTATTCAATTTATGAAAGTTAAAATTTTTGCAGTTTAACGGCATTTTATTTAAAATTGTTAAATTGAAAAATATGAGAAGCTTCCGTTTTAAACGTTTAAATTATCGAGCGTTTGAATAATTAAATTTTGAACGAAAAGTTTGTTAATTTTCAATGTCAAAAGTTTAAAATTTAAAAGAAATCCACTTTGAGTGCTTTAATTTTCAGTTCAGTTTTGATTACTTCAAATGAAAAAATTTTCGGCTTTAGTTTTCAAATTTCTTAATTACAATGACCATGAAAACTTTTTGCAAACCGAGAAAAATCCTTAAAATAACCTGGAATTTTTATCCTAGATTAAAACTGCCACTCTGTATTTGTAAAATATAAAAAATTTGCAATTTCAAACGTTTTAAAAAAAATTGTTTATTGTATTATTATATAATTAATAACTGTACCCAGAATATTCGGTGGTGCGAAGCTATCACTGGTTCGTAACCTCAAAGCCATACCATTGTGCCAAAAACATGCCGAGGTACTTGCGAGATGGCTGCAGAGGGCTATCATCCTTGGGTCGCTCCGTGTCCTTGAAATGATTTTTACAAAGTAACGATAAAGTTGATGCGTTACTTTCTATTGACAACGTATCAAAATACTGAAATTAAGACTCACATTGACTTTGAGATGAGACTAGTATAAATCGATAGAACGTCGAAAAATATTAGACACGTTTAGCGGCTTTCTTGTAATTGGGCCCTAGTTTCTTTTAATGAATTTTTTAAAATCACGATTTTCGTGCTGTACGAGTATCTAGCGTGGCGCACGAGATTTTCCCAACCGAAGTCAGTGGTACAGTGGTAAGGTGGTTGGCTGAGGAGCACGCTATTGCGCGTTCGAATCTTTTTGGCAACATTTTTTTTTGCTCTGTTTATTAAAAACGTGTTAAATAATTATTTTATAAACCCTCAGGGTGATTTAATTTTTTCCCCCTTTTTTTGAATTTTCCAATTCAATTAACTCATTATAATCAATATGTTATTTGATTAATTATATTATTATTATTATTATATTATTATTATTATTATTATTAGTATTATTTAATTAATTATAATATAGTCTAGAAGTGCGTGAAATGTTTTAGCCTGACTTTACTCTCATGTTCCTTTACACGTTGGCTCACCGCCCTCCCGGTTTCTCCAATGTAGACTTTGCCACAAGAGCAAGGAATTTTATATACTCCCGGATAACTGAGAGGTGCTTTTTTATCTTTAAGATTGTTTAGAAGTTGTCCTATTTTCGCAGGTGGTTCAAATATGGTTCGGATGTTGTGTGTGTTGAGAATTTTTCCTATTTGTTCTGTGATACCTTGAATGTAGGGCAGGATGATGGTCTTTTCTCTCTCTCTTTCTTTAGTGGGTTGTGTTGACTTGTTTTTTCGTGTGTATTTTCTTATTGCTTTCTCAATTTGTTAGTTTGTGTAATCGTTTTGTATTAGGATTTGTTTAACATTTTTTAATTCCTTTTGCAAGTTATCTTTATCTGTTATGGAGACAGCTCTGTATACAAGGGAATTGATGGCTGATTTCTTTTGAGATGGGTGGTGGTGGGAAGAGGCATGGGTGGATCATATTTATGTTTGAGAAGATTCAGTGTAATCATGTTTACGCACAGTTCTAGTTCATGTGGATTAATAATATAAAAGTTCTTTAACGTCCGAGAATCAAATCATAGGAAAAAGGAAACAACTGAAATGTAGTTCAACTCTATCGGATAAATTTATTCGGTTAAAAAATCCAAAGTTTCTAGAAGACACTGTCCTTCTGATCAGGGGAATGACAAATAATAAGAAAATACTTCCTAGCTTGAGTATCCTTGATGTCCTGGTTTACACTGATCCAATCCTTGATAAGAAAATCCTTCCTTGCTTGAGCATCCCTGATGTCCTGGTTTAAATTGATCCAATCCTTGATGTTGAGAAAGACGTCATACTCATATTTATGTGTAAGAAGATTCAAGCTAATCATCTTCAGGCATAGTTCTAGTCAATAAGGTCTAATGATATGAAAGCTCTTTTACGTCCGATAACCAATACTTGGAAAGAAGAAAACGCCGAAAATTTTTTTCGATTCTATCGGATGAATTTATTTGGTTAAAAAATCCAAAGTTTCCAGAAGACACTGTTCCCCTCATCAGAAAATGACAATTAATAAATTATTATTCCTAGCTTGAGTATCCCTGATGTTTTGGTTTACATTGATCTAATCCTTGATGTTCAGGAAGATCTGATGGTCATATTCACTTTGAAGAAGATTTGAGCTAATCACGTTTAGGCACAGTTCTAGTCAATGTGGATGAATAACATAAATGTTCTTTGACGTCCGAAAAGCAATACTTAGGAAAAAGAAAATAACTGAAATGTTGTTTAACTCCGCCAAAAAATGTATTCAGTTAAACAACCTAACGTTTCTAGAACACACTATCCTCCTCATGATCGAAATGACAATTAATAAAAAATCCTTCCTAGCTTTAGTATCTCTGATGTCCTGTTTACAATGATCCAATCCTTGATCACGTTTAGCCGCAGCTCTATTCAATTTGAATTATTAATATAAAAGTTCTTTAGCATCCGACAATTAATACTTAGGAAAAAGAAAAATCAAAAATTTTGTTTAACTCTATCGGATAAATATTGATGCAGTGAAGGCGTTTTCCGGGTTTTTGATGTTTTTATTTAAGCACTGCCGACATGTTTCGACTCGATTCCGAGTCCTTTTCAAGGCGTAGTTCTATTGCCTTGAAAAGGACTTGGATTAGATGATAAATTTATTCGTTTAAAAAATCCAAAGTTTCTAGAAGACACTGTCATTCTGATCAGGGGAATGACAAATAATAAGAAAATCCTTCCTAGCTTGAGTATCCTTGATGTCCTGGTTTAAATTGATCCAATCCTGAATGTTGAGGAAGACGTCAGGATTATATTTATGTTTAAGAAGATTTAAGCTAATCATGTTCAGGCATAGTTCTAGTCAATGTGGTTTAATAATATGAAAGCTCTTTTACGTCCGATAACCAATACTTGGAAAGAAGAAACCGCCGAAATTTTTTTTCTTGATTCTATCGGATGAATTCATTTGGTTAAAACCCCCTAAGTTTTTAGAAAACACTGTTCCCCTCATCAGAAAATGACAACTAATAAATTATTCTTTCTAGCTTGAGTATCCCTGATATCTTGGTTTAGATTGATCCAATCCTTGATGTTGCGGAAGATCTAATGGTCATATTCATTTTTAGGAAGATTTGAGCTAATCACGTTTAGGTAAACAGTTCTAGTCAATGTGAATTAATAATATGAAAGTTCTTTAACGTCCGAGAACCAATACTTAGGAAAAAGAAAACAACTAAAATGTTGTTTAGCTCCTTCAGATAAATTTATTCGGTTAAAAAACTCAACGTTTCTAGAACACAATCCTCCTCATCATCGGAACGACAATTAATACAAAATCCTTCCTAGTTTGCGTATGTCTGGTGTCCCGTTTACAATTATCCAATCCTTGATCACGTTCAGGCATAGTTATAGACAGTTTAGATTATTAATATAAAAGTTATTTAACTTCTGACAATCAATACTCAGGAAAAAGAAAACAACTAAAATGTTGTTCAACTCTATCGGATAAATTTATTTGGTTCAAAAATCCAAAGTTTCTAGAAGACACTGTCATTCTGATCACTGGAATGACAATTAATAAGAAAATTCTTTCTGGCATGAATAACTCTGATGTTCTGGTTTATATTGATCCAATCCTTGATGTTGAGGAAGAAGTCATAGTCATATTTATGTTTGAGAAAATTCAATGTAATCATGTTTAGGCACAGTTCTTGTTCATGTGGAATAATAAATTAAAAATTCTTTCACGTCCGAGAACCAATACTTAGGAAAAAGGAAACTACTAAAATGTTGTTCAACTCTATCGAATAAATGTATTAGGTTAAAACATCCAAAGTTTCTAGAAGACAGTATCCTTCTGATTAGGGAAATGACAATTAATTAGAAAATCCTTCCTAGTGTGAGTCTTATAGATATCCTGGCTTATAATTATCTAATCATTGATGTCGAGGAAGATGTCATGCTCATATTTATGTTCAAGGAAATTCAAGGGAATCATTTTTAGGCACAGTTCTTGTTCATGTGGATTGATGAATTAAAAATTCTTTAACGTCCGAGAATCAATACTTAGGAAAAAGGAAACTACTAAAATGTTGTTCAACTCGATCGAATGAATGTATTCGGTTAAAAAATCCAAAGTTTCTAGAAGACAGTATCCTTCTGATTAGGGAAATGACAATTAATTAGAAAATCCTTCCTAGCGTGAGTCTCCCAGATGTCCTGGTTTATAATGATCCAATCCTTGATGTTGAGGAAGATGTCATGCTCATATTTATGTTCAAGGAAATTCAATGGAATCATGTTAAGGCACAGTTTTTGTTCATGTGGAATAATAACTTGAAAATTCTTTAAAATTTGAGAACCAATCATTAGGAGAAAGGAAACTAATGAAATGTTGTTCAACTCTTTCGGATAAATCTATTCCGTTAAAAAATCGAAAGTTTCTAGAAGACACTGTCCTTCTGATCAGGAGAATGACAATTAATCAAGAATCCTTCCTAGTTTGCGTATGTCTCATGTCCTGTTTACAATAATCCAATCCTTGATCACGTTCAGGCATAGTTCTAGTCAGTTTAGATTAATAATATAAAAGTTCTTTATCTTCCGAGAATCAATACTTGGGAGAAAGAAAAAATCTAAAATGTTGTTCAACTATATCGGATGGATTTATTCGGTTAAAAACCCCAAAAATTTCTAAAAGACACTGTTCTCCTCATCAGGCAATGACAAAAAATAAGAAAATTCTTCCTAGCGTGAGTATTCCTGATATCCTGGTTTATATTAATCCAATACTTGATCTCGTAAGCTGTCTTAGTCATATTTATGTTTCAGAAGATTCAATGTAATCACATTTAGGCACAGTTCCAGTCCATGTGGATTACAAATATAAAAGTTCTTTATCGTACGAGAATCAAAACTTAGGGAAAAGGAAACAACTGAAATGTTGTTCATCTCTATCGGATAGATTTATTCGGTTAAAAAATCCAGAGCTTCTAGAAGACACTGTCCTTCTGATCAAGGGAATGATAATTAATAAGAAAATCCTTCCCAGCTTAAGTATCCCTGATGTCCTGGTTTAGATTGATCCAATCCTTGATCACGTTTAGGCATAGTTCTAGTCAATTTGGAGTGATAATATAAAGGTTCTGTAACGTGCGAGAAATAATACTCAGGATGAAGGAAACAAATAAAATGTTGTTCAACTCTATCGGATAAATTTATTTCGTGAAAAAGCTCAAGTTTCTGGAAGACACTATCCTTCTGATCAGGGGAATGACAATTAATAAGAAAATCCTTCCTAGTGCGAGTATCCCTAATGTCCTGGTTTAAATTGATCCAATCCTTGATGTTGAGGAAGATGTCATGGTCATATTTATGTTTGGGAAAATTCAATGTAATCATGTTTAGGCACAGTTCTTGTTCATGTGAATTAATAAATTAAAAATTCTTTAACTTCCGAGAACCAATACTTAGGAAAAAGGAAACTACTAAAATGTTGTGCAACTCTATCGGTTGAATTTATTCGCTTAAACAATCCAAAGTTTCTAGAACACACTGTTCTCTTCATCAGGGGAATGGAAATAAGAGAATTCTTCCTAGCTTGAGCATCCCTCATGTTCTGGCATACATAGATCCAATCCTTGATGTTGAGGAAGATGTCATGGTCATATTTATGTTTGAGAAAATTCAATGTAATCATGTTTAGGCACAGTTCTTGTTCATGTGGATTAATAAATTAAAAATTCTTTAACTTCCGTGAACCAATACTTAGGAAAAAGGAAACTACTAAAAGGTTGTGCAACTCTATCGGATGCATTTATTCGCTTAAACAATCCAAACTTTCTAGAACCCACTGTTCTCTTCATCAGGGGAATGACAATAAAAAAATTCTTCGTAGCTTGAGCATTCCTGATGTACTGCTTTAATTTGATCCAATTCTTGATGTGGAGGAAGACATCAGGATCATATCTGTGTTTGAGAAGATTCAATGTAATCATATTTAGGCACAGTTCTAGTTCATGTGGATTAATAAATTAAAAATTCTTTAACGTCCGATAATCAATACTTACGAAAAAGGAAACTACTAAAGTGTTGTTAAACTCTATCGGATAAATCGTTTAAAAAACCCAAAGTTTCTAGAACGCACTGTCCTTCTGATAGGGGAATGACAATTTATAAGAAAATTCTTCCTAGCTTGAGCAGCCCTGGTGTCCTGGTTTAAAGTAATCCAATCCTTGATGTTGAGCAAGATGTTACGGATTGGATAAATGTAAATTATAGGACATCATGAATACTCACGCTAGAAAGGATTTTCTTATTAATTGTCATTTCCCTGATGAGGAGCATTGTGTGCTCTAGAAATGCTGGGTTTTTTAACCGAATAAATTTGTAGGATAGAGTTGAACAAAATTTATTTCTTTTTTTTTCTTTTCCCTAAGTATTGGTTCTCGGACGTTATAGAACTCTTGGATAAGGTGGTTCTTATTTATACTTAGTGGATTTTTTTTCAGAATTTCTTTGCTCTTACCTCCCAATTTTTCTGAGTGCCCCAAAAAATGATCTCCAAATTTGAGACAAATTGGTTAATATTTGGGGGTGGTGCAAGGACCATGAAGTTTCCCATTGATTGACCATAGAAAAAACTCAGCTTTTTGTAAATCTAATATTTAGAGGCAATGCTATGTTATAAACAATTCCGTGTTTCACTATATTATTCAGAATCCGTCAGAGAATAATGATCAATCATATATTTTAAGGGTACGGATAAATTTTCAATTGAAAAAATTAATTTTCAATCAACAAAACAACGAAGATGAATTTTGAATCAAAAAGATTTATTTTTTACAGATAAAGACAAAATGATCTTATCAATAACTTTCCTTAATCAAATCAGTCTTTTCAATTGATCTAAACCGTGGCTTTCAGTATGTAAATCAATGATTTACGGTTATTCTGAATCATTTATTGAAATCAGGAAGTTAATTATCAATTTTAATTTTGATATCATTTTACTATTAAATTACGGCAGACAAATCAGTCACTTCCGTTGACTAAAAATCAGTCACTTCAATTGACTGATTCAGTCAGCAATGTTGACTGATTCATCTATTGAGATGACTATTTGTCACTATATAAAAGCTGACTTTTCAGTCAAAGCATGCTTCATTAATTTAATCAGTCAAATTTCCTGGCTCGAATTTTAATAGATTGAACAACTTTATAAGTAG
>JAABKJ010007545.1:24111922-24178997 GCA_011634705.1 Andricus grossulariae
AACAAGCCAGTTCAAATATCAACCAAGTAGTTGAGTTTGCAATCACGAAGATTCATTTTTTTACCGAAAAATACAAATTTACATTAAAATACAGGCAATCATATTGTTAAATTATTAACTAAAAACGATCAATAATATAATAGTTAAATTTTCAGTTCAAAAAATTTACATTCAATTAAACAAAAAACCAATTTTTAACAAAAAGTTTAATCTTCAACCAATAAAAGTAATTTTTTGCAAACGAGTTCAACTTTCTACCAAGTAGTCGAATTTTCAACAAAAAAAGATTAATTCTCAATAAAAAATGTAATAATTGAATTTTCAATTGAAATCGATAAATTTTTTATTGAAAATGGATTAGTTAAATTGTCAGGTGGAATAATTGATTTTCAAAAACAAAAAAAAACGAATTTTCAACAAAAGATTGAAATTTTCAACTAATAAAATAAATTTTCAACAAAGTAGTTTAACTTTCAAACTAGTAGTTGAATTTTCAATCCGAAAGATTGATTTTTTTACAAAAAAAAAAAAAAAATGAATTTTACAACAAAATACAGAAGTTTTCAACCATGTTGTTAAATTTTCAACTAAAAGTGAACGAATTTTTTAAAAAGTAGTTAAATCTTCAACCAATGAAATTAATTATTCACAAGTGGGTTCAACTTTTAACCAAGTAGTTAAATTTTTATCCAAAAAATAATAATTCTCAATTAAACATTCAATAATTAAATTGTCAACTGAAATCGTCAAATTTTTAACCAGAAATGGATTAGTTAAATTTTCATCTGAACAAATTAATTTTCAAGAAAATAAATGATGAAAAAAAGATTGTAAGACATTTCCAAAGATTAAATTTTTTAAAAATATTTTGAAGAATTTTAAATATTCTAGGATATTTTTAAAAAATCCAAAGAATTTCAAGAAATTTTCAAGAGCTTTAAAAAGGATTCATAGGGTTTCAAATGTTTTCAGATGATTGGAAATATTTTATAATATTTAATATATTAGAATAAAATAAATATTTTGAAAATTTGTAAGATATTTTTAACAGATTGAACAAATTTAAAGGAATTTCAACGAAGATCATCCGATTTTATGTAACTCCACAAGATTTCAAGCGGTTTTATTATATTTTAACGAAATCTAGAAAAAATTTATCAACAAGAATTGAGGGATTTCAAAGGATTTCAAAAATTAATAGAGATTTTCAAAAATTTCAAGGTATTTCCAAAGATTTTAAAGAATTTAAAAGATTTTTGGGTATTTGAAAAAACGCATTCATAAAAACAAAGTTTTTTCGCAATTTTTAAAATTAATGCTGCCCCCAAAATCACTGAACATTATTTTTAGTTAAAATTTACATTAATGAATTTAATGTTTTAATCAACTTAAAAATTTTGAAAGAAATGGTTTTACTGAAAAGTTAGACCAAAGAAAATTTGTGTGCATAATAGGGCAGACAAAAATTCAAGATTTATTTATGTTAAATTTTATTAGTACCTTTTTAAGTTGAAAATAATTCATTTTCAATCAAGAAAAAGGTCATTAAAGAAAAAATAATAATTTGCAACCACGCTGATGAATCTTTGATTTAAAGAATGATTTCTCAACAAAAAGTGTAATATTTGATATTTCCATCTAAAAAATATTTGAATTATCAATTAAAAAACTGTTGAATTGAACCAAAAAATACAAATTTTAAACAAAAAATTTGAATTTTTAACCAAGAAATATTTTTCAATTAATAAAGAAAAAAAACCTCATCCAAAATGTTAAGTTTTTAAGTCATAAAGACGAATTTTTGAGAAAAAAAGTTGAATTTATAACCCAAAAACATGCGTTTTCTACCAAAATAATTGAATTTTCGATTTAAAAAGAAGAGTTTTTAACAAAATAAGTGAATTTTCTACAAAATTTCCAACTAAAAAAGATGAATTTTCTAGCATGAATGAAATAGCTTCATTTTTAGTAAAAAAATTATTTTTCATGAAAAAAAAACGAATTTTGCAAAACATTTTTCTAAATTTGTATCCAGACAAATGAATTTTCAACTGAAACGATGCATCTTCAATCAACAAAATAAACGTTTTACCAAATAGTTGAATTTGCAATCCAGAAGGGGAATTTTCTACCAAAAAAAGGCAAATTTTCAACAAAATAGAAGAATTTTTAAGCAAAAAAGAGAATAAAAAAAAAAAATTAATTTTAAGTTAGAGAAATAAGTTTTCAACCAAAGAAAATAAATTTCCGACGACATAGTTCCATTTTCAAAGAAACAGATGAATTTTCAACAACAAAAAACAGAATCATTTTCAACAAAATACATGAATTTTCAACCGAATATTTTAATTTTTAACCAAAGAAATGAATTTTCAACTAAAATAATGATGCTTCAATCAAAAAAATAAATTTTGAACCAAATAGTTGAATTTTTAACCCAAAAGATTTATTTTCTACTAATAACAGACAAATTTCCAGCAAAATAGAAGAATTTTCAAGTCAAAATAAAATAGTTCAATTTTAAGTTATAGAAATAAGGTTTTATTCAAATAAAATACATTTTTAACGAAATAGTTCAAGTTTTAACCAAATGAAATAAATTTTTAACGAAATAGTCCAATTTTCGAAGAACAGATGTATTTTTAATGAAAACATTAAATATCTATACAGAAATTTAAAAAAAAATGTAGTTAAATTTTTAGTTAAAAAAATTAATTTTCAATAAAAAAAACTAATTTTCAATAAAAAAACTAATTTTCAACGAAAGAAATGTATTTTTAGCTAAAAAGTTTGATTTTCTACAAAAAAAGAATAATTTTTAACAAAATAAATGAATTTTCAACCCAACATTTTCATTTTGAATGGAATTTTCAACCTAACAGTTGAATTTTCAATCAAAAGGGTTTATTTTCTACAAAAAAAAAAATTTCAACAAAATAGATGAATTTTCAACTAAAAAAGATAAATTTTGAACCAAAAATAGAATAGTTTAATATTCAGTACGAAAAGTAAGTTTTTAAGCAAATACAATAAATATTCAACGAAATAGTTAAATTCTCAACCAAAAAATGAATTTTCAACCAAAAAGGTGAATTAGTCACCAAAAACATTAATATTCTACCACAAAAGAGAAACTTTCAAAAACATACAGAATCTTTTAAACAAATAGCCGAACTTTGAAATGAAGAAGATAAATTTTAACCAAACATGAAACATTTCAATTTCCAGTTTGAAAAAAAATGTAATGTTAACCAAATCGTGAAATTTTGAAGAAAAAAAAATAACAACTAAAATGATCAATGATTAACGAAAAAAATGAATTTTTAAGAAATTTCCATTTTCAACTAGATAGTTGAATCTTGAACCAAAAAAAGTTTTTCACACTATTTACGATTAGCAAAAATCTTGAAAATTTAAGCAAATAGTTATATTAGAAGAAAAATCCTAACACCAAAGTCAAATTTACAGAATGACTCGAGCAAGAACTGATTCAAATACCCTGTCAATTCCAGATTCCTATTTTTTCAATGAAAATAATAATCTGCCAATTTCAAAGAATTGTAAATAACTTGACAATTTTAGGTAGATTGATAATGCTGGGCACAGTAGCTCAAATAAAAGAAACATATAAAAATATTGATCTTTTATTCGAATTAACCATGCTCAACAACATTCTCTTCAAGTTTTTTTATATGAAAATGACCAGATTTGAGCTTCAACTATGGGACAGTTCCCTAGATGGTTTAGCATACCATCTGTGAAGCCTCAAAATTTGATGGTTAGCTTCACTATCCTAGAATGTAAAGTTGACGTTCCTGGAGTGTAAACCTAATTATCCGATATCAAAAGAACTAGGGCTTTTTCAGGTCATTTTCTTAGAAACTCATTTTAAACTTTAGTTATGTTCAGTCTCTTAATCAAGGTCAAAACTGAAAAAACAATTGAACTGCTTTCAATATTCGTATTGCTGATATGAATCAATGGTGGTTCAATTTTGTTTTATATTTTGTCGCCGCTTCATCGTTCCAGATGAACCTTTGTTTTTTTTGTGCAGGAGTGATAGTTTGATTATCTCGAAGTGTTAAGTTAATCATACCAGAGGGCCAACTTTACTATATATTGTCCTTATCCTACCTACATATATATTCACAAAAGCAAGAGAGACGATAGAAGGAAATTTAAATTATAAAATGAAACCTGAAAAACGTAAAAAGAGATATTCATCAAGTCTGAAAGCATATTTCTTATTTTTGAAGAGTAAGATGCTTAAGACATGATTGCATATGCACAAACGCTTTGACAATATATTACTTTGAGCACGAAAGGCTAAGGAAACGGCGTCACTGCACTGAATTGGAACATTTTTAGCTTTGGCTTTAGTTCCTTGCAAGCATCGACTTTTACTTTGAAAATCAAAACCAAAACCACTCAATCCACCATATTTCTCTGCATTTTTTCCACTGTCCACACAAGTACGAAATATCAACAAGTGGTTTGAGCTAATTTAAAATTTGCGTAACACGGCAAACATGACGCCATGTTAGCTAGGGGTTCGTTAGAAATCGTAAAGCAGCCACTTTTGATTGACAATCCTAGAGAACCGATTTGATTATCATGATAGTGAATCTCAAACACCTGTGGATATTCAAACAGACTATGAAAACATGGTCTGCCTCATGAAAAACAAATTATGGATATCTGGAAGATCAAACTGACCATCTCAATTTTGACACTCCAAGTTTGAATATTGACTACCCACTTTTCTCCTTGTATTAGGTAAAGCTCACTGTGCGTATAGCATGGGTCTCTACTGAATCAGGATTTAACCGGCAGATATTTGAGTTCATTCTAGCGTTAATAAGAGGGTCGCGCTAAATTGTGCATTCACTTGAAAATATAGTTAAGTACCTATTCTCTTAGCAGGAAAGGAATATTTCCACTTTAGTCCGTTCATTACGGAAAGTGCAGATAAACTGAAGTTTGCATTCACTGAAATTTGGATAACGAAAATTTTAAATTAACTAGCAGTATCTGTCGTGAAAATTTAGTTTTTTTTTTGATAAATTCAGCTTCGACGTCCATGAAACCATTAGAGAAAATTAATTAAAATATTTTTCTTCAGTTTCAGTTCTAGAGGATGAAGATAACTTGATATCAGATTGGCTAACGAACAGTCTTTCTCTTACGCATTTTATAATTCTTTGAACCCTTATTCATACAGCTTTAGCTTCCTTTACGTGCATACACTGTAAAAACTAGAGATCTCTTTTTGTTGTATCCTTTTTTTTCGTGTCCTGTTTTTGAATTGGATAACTTTATGTTGTTATTTTCAATGCAAAACAAACGATTCTGGGATCCCACCAGTGGTCTCATTTTAGTACCACTCAAGACTGTTTTTTCTGTGTCTTATTGTAGTACCAGAAACTAGCCATGAAAAAATACTTTGTTTTCACAGTGTACATTTTCACCTGCAAGCTTTACTTCTGTTAATGGATCCTACACTGCTGAAAACCGTTTCCTACCGTCGTTTATATGTCTGGCTATCTCTCCATCGATCTTCCCGTCAGCAGTAAATATACTTCCAAGATACACGCAATCATTAACCTGTTATATCCTTCCTTCGTCTTAGACTCCAAGGCAATGTTGTATACTGTTTTCTCAACCCTTCTTTCAAACACCATAATTTTTGTTTTGTTTATGTTGATCTTCAGACCAGTGTTCTTCATGCAAGTATTCAGTCTGCTCGACATTATTTGCAAGTCATCGACTCATTTTGCTGAAACAAACTTATCATCTGCAAACGCTAACCCACGTACCCTCGCTGTCCCGAGATCCACACCTTCTTCGTCGAAGTGGGTCATTCTTAGACAGTTTTCCACGAATTTAACAAATAGTCCAGATGACCTAATGCATCTTTGTCTAACACCTTGCATAATATCAAACCAATCACTCAGTTGTCCATTTACATCTTCTGATTCTCACTTTCATTCTAATCCGTAACAATCTAGGAGATACAAATTTATACTCCCTGACATGCTCTTTTGCTCTCTCATTCATAATCAGACCGACTTCTTGGCTAACATATGATTCACTATCTACTCCTGACCATAGTTCGAGTCCATTTTCTATCACTCTTTTGTAGCATCTCTTTTTCTTTGTTTGAGGCACATACACAATACCTATCGCACTTGTGTCTATTGTTTTTCGCAATTTTCTTCCCTTGAGATCATTTACAACTCTAGCAATCCAAAGACCTAGTCTCCTAGGTTTGTATTATATTCATTTATCAAAGTATACACCCAATCATTTCCAAAATAATAAGTCCAGTTATAACGTCAGTCCCACCCAACTTCGGCCATTCGAAGGAAAGTATGAGGACAAAACTAAAATAGAGGGAGTCATAATTATTTTTTTTTCTGCATAATTAGGGCATCAGCAGTCTGTAGTTGAGCAATAAATGAGAAAATTTGATAAATTTTTGTTTCTTTTTCATTTTTCTCAAAATGATTAGTAATTTCACTAAAAAAAGTGTTCAACGATATATCTCGAAAATCTCGTAATCATTGTTGTTGTAAACCTGACTCGATTTTTATTACTTGGAGTTGTTTTAAATCTTAAATTTGCAATTTTTATACTTTAATTTACAAATAATCCCCTTTAATAAGAAAAATCATTAAAAAAAACCCTTATTTAAAGAAGACTTAAAATTTCTGAAAATTTTAGGTGGCATTCGTTTTTTTCAGTATATTATAATTTTAAAACAAAAATAATCAAGATTCGCAATTTTCAAGAATTTTGGGTTATCTTGGTGTTCTGTACCAGAAATGGATATTTTTAATGAGAAATTATTAGATCTCAAAGTTTCCAACATTTTTAGCAATTTACTTTTTTCAGTTTTGTTGATATTTTTTTACCGGAAATTGAAATTTTAACCCAAAATCACTAGATTTCAAAGGTTCATATTTTTTTAAACAATTTTAGGTTACGTTAGCGTTTTACATCAAAAATTGGGTTTTACGTATTTTAAACCAAAAATCATTATAATTTGAATACGATTTATAATATTTCAACAATTTTGGATTATGTTAGCGATTCTCGATGCAAATTCGTATTTTGAACACAAAAAATTATATTTCAAAGAAGATTTATAACGTTTAACAATTTTCGATTATGTTAGCGTTTTACACCAAAAAATTGTATTTTTAACCAAAAATTAATAAATTTCGAACAAGATTTGCAATTTTTAAACAGTTTCAGGTTACATTAACATTTTCCACAGAAAATGGGTTATTTTAAATAAAAATAATTAAATTTCGAAGAAGATTTACAATTTTGAAAAATTTCCTGTTATGTTTTTTCATAGGAAATTATAGGTATTTTTAATAAAAAATTATTATATTTCTAAGAATATATACAATTTTCCAAAAAATTTAGGTTTATATTCGTGTTTCGCCTAAAAATGGGATTTTTAAACAAAAAATCATCACATTTATGATATTTGTTTGAAATAATAAAATTTATAAGCTCGAAGAATTTCGGATTGTGTTAGTATTTTTCGTCGCAAGTTGAAATTTTTATTCAAAAATCATTAGATTTCGAAGAAGTTCAATAATTTTCAAACAATTTGAGGTTATGTTGGCGTTTCAAGTCATAAATTGGTATTTTTAGATAAAAATAATTACAATTTGAACATGATCTAGAATCTTTTAACAATTTTCGAACAATTTTCGATTAGGTTAACTTTTTTTCACCGAAAATCAGTTATGTCAAACAGAAAAAATCAGGTGTAAAAGAAGATTTACAATCTTAAATAATTTTTTGTCATGTTGTGTTATTGCTCTTGTTTTTCTTTTCTATTGCTTTAGATAATAGATACTAAATTTTGAGTAAATATCAATTTTATATTTTAATTTAGAAATTGTGTGAGACGGTACAAGCGGGGGGGCCCATTTCGCTGATCAATCTCTCCAGCAATCACCCGAGTTGAAGAGTTTCGCGAAGTCATCATGTGATTTTTTTTTTCAGAAACAATGGGGTTTGGATATGAGGCGTGGATTAGATCCAGCGTGGGATCTTCACGGTCAATATTCTACACAAGTTTTCGCAAAAGAAGCTGTGGAAATAATCAAAAATCACACAACCAGTGAGCCCTTGTTTTTATATATTGCACACACCGCAGTGCATTCTGCGAATCCGTACATGCCACTTCAAGCACCATTGGGATCGATTTATTCAAATTTGGGCTGTGATATAAACCAAGCCCGCTGTTTCTACGCAGGTATGTTAAGATTTCTAGTTGAAGAATTTTTCTTTTTAAATTTAACTCTTGACCCATAATCTAACTTACTCAAGTATATGAAGGAACATTGGAATAAGTAAGAAATTAATTAATGTTATCAACTTTTATTATTTATGATCTTACACATCAGTGAAAGAGCGGGACCTACATGTCAGAAGCATGGTGCGGTCTACAGACCGCACGTCCACACGTCCGGACTAATTTGTAAAAAGTTGTTTGTAAAGTTCTCTGTGTGTGACCACTTCCGTTTTAAATACCTTTAAACAAATCGAAACGGAAATATAAGATTGTGACGCTACCGTGGCCGTGCGGTCTCATCGAGTGGCGGTATAAGTGTAAAATTAAATAATGTTTAATTGAAAAGATTGAGTAACTTGAAATTTGGAAAAAAATATGCACTGATTATTAAAAAAAAAATTTCAATGAACACGCGCACTATGCGTGCGATTGTTTTTTTTCTCTCACCTAATTTCTAGATTAAAATATGAATTTAATATTAAAATATTTTTCATTTTGTAGTATCAAATGTGGACAAAAAACGCAAACATGATATAACAAAAAATTTTCCTAAATTATAAATCTTCTGTGAAATTTAATAATTTTTGTTCAAATAGACCGATTTCTGGCCAAAAATGTTAACATAACCTCAAATTGTTCAAAAATTGGATTTTCGTTTCAAAATAAATATTTTGGCTTTACAATTTCAACGTAACCTAAAGTTGTTCAAGAATTATTAACCTTCTTTGAAATCTAATGATTTTTTGATACAAATTTTAATTTCTGACGAAAAACGCTACCAAAACCCAAAATTGTTCAAGTTTTTAAATTTAATTAGATTAAAATCCAATAATTTTTTGTTTAAAAATACAAATTTCCGGCGAAAAACATCAACATAACATAAAATTGGTAAAAAGTGAATCTTCTTGGAAATATAAATTTTCAAATAAAAATATGAATTTCTGATGAAAACCGCCCATGTAATCTAAATTTTTCAACAGATTTCAATATAGATCAAAATTTTGTTCAATATTTTTGAATGATTTTTGTTTTAAAATACCAATTTTTCATGTGAAACGCTAACATAACCTAAAATTGTTAAAAATTAATCATATTCTTTGAAACCTAATGATAGTAACTTTTATTATTTTAAATCTAATAATTTTTTAACTCTAATAATTTTTCTTCAAGTCCAATAACTTTTGTTCAAATTTATTATTTTTTGTATAAATTGAAGAACTTCTGTTTAAAAATACTAATTCTAGGTGAAAGTCGCCAACATAACCTAAAGTTGTTCAAAAATCGTAAATATTCTCTAAAATATATTAATTTTTAACTTTGTATTTCTAATTTTTGTATTTTAAAAATTATAAGGCAGTCAAAATGAAGTTAGAAATTGTTATTTTTAACTTAATACAACAAAAAATTCTTCAGAAAAACATAACCTACAATTGTTTAAAATAGGGAACCTTATTGATGATTTTTGTTTAAAAATGATAATTTCCGGTAAGAAAAACATGTAGAACCTAAAATTGTTTATATTTATTGTACGTTTTATTTGAAATCGAATGATTTTCGCTTGAAATAACCAATTTTCGAAGTAAAACGCTAAATCACATAACCTAAAATGTTTGAAAATAGGGAATAATGTTAATGACTTTTGATTAAAATCAGTATCACATCAATATAACCTCAAACTTAAAAAATGGCAAATCCTGTTCGAACTATAATGATTTTTGTTTTGAAATGTCAATTTTTGTGTAAAACGCTAACGTAAACTAAAATTGTAAAAAAATATGAATTTTCAAAATCTAATTATTTTTGTTTAAAAACTCAAATTTCCCATAAAATACTAAAAAACCGAAAATTTTAACTCTTTAAACATTTTTAGTATTGAAATGAATGATTTTTTTGAAATCAAAATACATGTTTTCGGTGTAAAGAGCTAACATAACCAAAAATTGTTAAAATTTGTAAATTTTTTTAAATAACTTTTATTTTTAATGAAAAATACCAATTTCAGATGAAAAACACGAACATGATTCAAAATTGTTAAAAAAATTCTGAATCTTGTACAAAATATAACGATTTTTGTCTTTAAAATTAATTAAGGAATTTAATAGCTAAAAATAATATTCTCAATTTTTTATATACTGAAAATTGGATTTTTTCATACCTTTTTTTCATATTATTTTCAATCAAACCTTTTCTGTATCGATTTTAGCAACTCAATAGCTAGAAAGTAAATTCCCATTTTTTCAAAATTCAGCTATGGTTTTTTCATCAGTATCTAAAATTGAAAAAACGCTAATTTCGAGCAAAAAACAAAAAATTTCTCTTTATTTTATCAGAATCTAATAAAATTCCGCAATCAAACTTTTTAGTATTTAATTCAGCACTAATTTATATGGAAAGTAATTTATCGTTCTTTTTATTTTTTAATTAATCATTCGATTTTTGAGAAAGTTTTTTGTATTTCTTGTAAAATTGTGAAAATGTGGGTTATGCCCTAATGGCATATATTTTCTTTTTCAGTTATAATAAATTTTTTTACGAGTTAAAATACTTGGAATAAGGAATCCTTTCAATTTTTTGACTTTCGATATTAGTTTCGGCAAAAATAAGTAAATTGCTGAAATGTATTACAATGACAATTTTTTATTTTCAAGTATGAGTTAAATCTTTATTCTTCAATCTTTTTAGTTTATTATATAAAAAATTCAGAATGATTTGAAATATTATTAAAGATCTATGACTTTTCCCTTTTTAAATCTCTTAAAATTTTCACATTTATAAATAATTATATTTTAACTATAAAGTATGAATTTTCTGAAATTATTGCCCTATAATTATTGGAAAACCATTATAGGAATATTATTATTTCAAATCAACAAAACTGAAATAACGTTAAAAATTTGCGCAGTAATATTAAAATTAAAAATGTCATAAAAAATTGAAAAATACTAATTTAATACTGATATATGTTTAAAATGTAACTATTTTACTATATAATAACTTTAAATTGAAATCATTGAAAATTAAATTATTTGAAATTCGATAATGTTCTAAAGTGAATATTTCAAACTGAATGCCTGACAATTTTTTATTTTAAAGTGATTGAACATTTTAAAGATTGACAGATTAATAGTTCAAAATTGGAATCATAGTTCTAAAAAATAAAATAGGAATACAATATAAAAATAATAAAAAAAAGTAATCTTGTTTTATATTTGTACATTATTAATTGGCAATATAAATTTTCTCGTGAGCGCATAATTTTGCTAGTTAGCAGTAATTTGCTACAGATTGTGCAACATATTTTATTTGTGATAATAAATCAGTAAAGAATTTCATTAAAAATTATTTATTCTTGAGCTCCTTCATTTGTAACTTCTATATTACGAACGACCTAATTTTGAAATCCTCCAGTCCCTTTTTCCACTTCCTTTTATACCAATCTGAATCCACTTTACACTGAAGACAACTCCTTTCTAATCCAAAAAGCTCATTTAAATTTCATAAAATCAACAAAACCCTGTTTTCACTCCCGATTCCAGTCTAAGTGAATTAAAAATAAAACGAACCCTTTTCCATTTCGAAAAGTCTATTTAACTACCTACCTATAACCATCAAGACACTTTTCCAACTCTGATTTTACTAGTCATCAAAATCTCACCTATATCTGTGGAATGAAAGACATAATTACCTAAGTACTTTTTTATGGTGACTTCGACTCTGACTTCCATCTGTTTCCAACAGTTCTTCTTCAAAAGATATTTGCTACTTCATTTTTTTATGTAAATATTTTAATTATTGCACAAAATGATATAGATTACTTTTTTGAAAACATTTTATGAATGACTTTAATGCATTTTTTAACGCTAAATCCAATTACTCCTACTCCCCCTACTTCTTCTCTCTTCATTTCTCCTCAATACCCATACTTTTCTTCCTTTCATTTCCCCTCACTTCCTATGTCGCCCCCATTTCCCCTTATTGACCCTACTTTCCCTCCTGCCAGTTTTTGTCACTCCTTCTACTTCCCCACCCTCTCTTACCTCACTTCCCCTGACTCCTCTTCTCTCTATTTTTTTTCCACCCACATTCCCTTTCTTCATTTATCTACTCCTCATAATTTTCCTTTATTTTTCCACTCACACTTCTTTCCCTTCCATTATTTTTCTTTGCTTCACCCACTTCTTCTTTATTTCCCATACTTTCCCTACTTCCCTTTCCTTATTTTCCCTCGCCATTCCTACTTTTCCTCCCCTTATTTTCCTTCAGTTCGAATACTTCCCTCTCCTCATTTCACCTCACTTCCCTTACTTCCGTTCCCATTATTTCCCTAGATTCACCTAGTTTGACTGCGTTCACTTTCCTCCCGTCCCCTACTGATTTTCTGCTTAATTATAGTGTCCTTATTACGCCTCACTTTTCTTTCCCTCATTTCCTATCGTTTCCCTTACTTTCTCACCCTTCGTTTCCTGTTACTTCCTCCACTTCCTCTTGTTTCCCCTATTTTATCTTAGTCCACTTCCTTCATTTCCTACACTTCCCCTACACCTTCTCTTCTCATTTATCCTCATTTCCCCTCATTTTCCTTGACTCTTCCTTTATCAATAGCTAAACTTCACCTAATTACACTCTCCTCATTTCATCCACTCCTGCCTGAACTTTCCCTCCCCTCATTTCTTGTCACTTCCTCAACCCTCATTTCCTGTTATTTTCCTCACTTCCCCTACGCCTTGTCCCTGAATTTCTCCTGATTTTTCCTACTTTCCTCCCTTTATTTCTCCTTACTTCCCTTAATTTAACTTAACTCTTTTTCCCTCACTTCTCCTACTTACACTCCCCTCACTTCTTCTACTCTTTCTTTCGTAATTTCTCCTCACTTCCTTTGCACCCCTTTAATTTACTCAAACTTCACCTGCTTTAGCTAATTTAACTCTTCTTATTTTCTCTAACTTCCCCTACTTCCCCTACCCTCATTCCTTCTACTTCATTTATGTCGAGTTCATTTATTTCCACTAACTTCTTCTACTTTTCCTTGCCTCATTTGCCCTACTTCGAAAAATTCCACTCCACTTATTGTCCCTTACTTCACCTACTTCTCCTCTCCTTATTTCCCCTCATTTCTCCTACTTTCCCTTCCTTTATTTTCCCTCATTTTCACTTTTCTCTGAAACGAATTGCATATTTCTCGATTTCAGCAGAAACTCTTAGAATTCAGAATGCATTTTTTTATACATTGAATATATTGTCAGAAAAATAAGTTTGAAACGAACTACTAGATTGTTTTAATTTGCAGAAGTGATAGTAAGTTTTTGTAATCGATGTAACGCGATCGTGTCCATATCGTAAATTTTGCACGGCATATCAACAGTCTTGGCTGCGGCTCGTTGCCAAACCGTCTATTTGAGCTTCGTGCAGAAACGAGAAAGTCCTTTCAAGATTAGGATTCTGAGTTGGCCAAATGTGGTGGTGAGAGAAACCAAGAAATCCGAGAAACCAACAACCAAACTTCATTCCAATCGATTTTATATATTAATCAATTTCAAGCCGCAGAAAATCTTATTTTTATTTCAAACCATTTTTTAAGGATTGACAAAAATGTTGGGACCTTAGGCATACAACAGGGGAAGAATGTATAATAGAGAAGAGATGAAAAATTCAAAACCTGGGCGTCGAAAAAATGATTTAACAAAAAAAAATCTTGAACGAGGCTTTTAATGGCTTCTGCGTCACTAAAATTTGATAAAATAGCAACACTTTTTATTTAAGAAAGTTAACCAATTCCGAATAAAACATTATAAAATTTGGATGGTCAAATTTAATGGACTTTCAAAATCGTCTTTAGACAGAGTCTAAAAATCTATTTTTCAACAAAAATAATAAAAACTTGCACCCGAGATATCAGAAGGTTGAATAAGAATAAAAAAGATTTAATTCAAAAAAACTATTCTGTTCCGGTAAAATGAAAATTGATTGTGATAAAAAGAAGAAAGGTTTGTGTTTCTTTATAAATAAGTGATAATAATTTTAAAAAATATCGTTTCTGACAGCAAGGAAAAAAGTGAGCTGAAAAAAACCTTATAAAATTGGCTTTTTGTAGGACAATTATCTAAGATTTTATGTTGGAATTTGATTGGTACTTTGTTGCTGAAAAAAGTGGTAAATATAGTTTTATTTAAGGGTTATTTTTGAAAGAAAAAATTATTTTATTATTTTACTTTATTTAAAGGCTTTCAGGAAGAGGAATATGATTAGAAAAAGGTAAAAAAAGGTAAGAGGTTAGGCAATTTAAAAAAAATAATAAGAAAAAGATCGAAGGAAAAGCACAGTCATAATTATCTGGCTTTGAATTGCCAATATTTTTATTACTATAATTAAGATAAGATTTGAAACAGATCATTTTACCACAACATGTATTTGACTTTTTAAGATTTTTTATGCAAAAAGCCGACTTTCACCAAAAATGTTGGTTATCCATAGTTCTCTACTGCAAATTTTCGATTTGTGTATTTATGAATATTTTCAAAATAGAAAACATTGAAAAAATCAAACAAAAAACAAAAAAATGAGCATATATTCAAACTGCTAAATATTGGTCACTCCTTCAGAAGGCCATTAAAATCACTCAAAACCCTTTAATCCTTCCACAACTCATAACATCACGATAAAAACATTAAATCTATTAAAATTTGTTATAATTTCTTAAAATTCTTTGAAATATTCACAAATCTTTTGAAATCCCATTAAATTTTCGAAAATTTTGTAAATGACTTAAAAAATTTTTAATCAATTGAAAATTCTTTTGAACTCTCAAATCTTTTAAATCCATGGATATCGTAGATAATCCCAGGAAATCCCTTAGAAAAGAATCAGCTCTCTAGAGATCCTTTGAAATCCAATGAAAACTGGAAATCCCTTAAAATTCTTGGATATTCCGTGAAATCTTTTAAAATCCCTAAATATCTTGAAATCTTTCAAACTCCATAAAAATCCCATAGAATCCTTTAAAATCAGTATAAGTCCCTTGAAATATCTTAAAAAAAAAACAATTGCGATAAATCTTTTCAAATCCTACGAAATCCTCTAAAATTCGTAGATATACTTTTGAATCTTTTGAAATTTCTTGAAATCCTTTGCCATCACGTAAAATAACTGAAACCGTGTTATATCTCTTAAAATCTGTTAAAATTCTTTGAAATCCTTTTAAATTTTTGAAAATCTTATGAAATCCCTTAAAATCTTTAAAGTTCCATTAAAGTCCAATGACATTCTTCAAAATTCGGAAAAAACTTCAGTATCTCCTAGAATCGATCAAAAAAACTTTTAAAATCCCTTAAAATTTCTTTGAATTCCTTACAATTCTATAAGATTCCGTGAAATCGTTTGAAATCTTATTAGTTTTCTTCAAACTTTGGTAAATCGCTTAAAACTTTTTAAATCATTTTATAATTCCTTGAAATCCTTTATATCCCGTGGAGAAATTGCCCAATTTGATCCCAATTCCCGACGTGGCCCCGATCGGGTTAGCCCAATGTGACCCCGAACATGGCTCCTGCTGTGGTCCTGATAGGGGCCACATCGGGCAACCCTCTGTAGATCAGAGTTGAGTTAAAAATTAGAAATAATTAAAGTTCAAATTATTCACTCTCTTAATTAACGAAAATTCAACTAATTTTTAGTTCAGTGACTGACCTAACCTTAAACTAGCTAAATCTAACTTCTCGTATGCAAAGAATATAAAAAAAGACAAAAAACTAAAAAAAGCTTCATTTAATTTGAACATAACATCTAAAAATGTATGTTTAGGGACGCATTCAATTAGTTAATAAATATAAATTTATCAATTTAGTATTGATCTTTGTAGGTTTTTTAAAAAATATGTTAACAGTTTATACTTATTTAGATTTGAATTTGCCACGCTAATTTCGAATGTATTCGATTAGTCTTCCATTCGATTATTTGGCAACGAACTGACGGAAGGAAGACAACTTTATAAAAGTGACGATCAGCACACAGATAAACTGGTAACGTCATGTGAATAAATTGCTTTGAATAATTCTCAATCCACCTCGTTAATCATTTACGCAAAGTTTTTAGATCAGGGTGTGGTGTTCATATAAAACTAGAATTATCCACTGTAGCTCTCCAAGATTTCCGACAGTGAACCTCGAGAAAGCATCGACAATTTGAAGATCATTTATTGTTCGTCTTTGCGTGAAAGTGTTAAATAGACTAAGAAATGGGAACCAGAATTGGGACCAATTGTACAAAAGGATCCCACTCTTCTTTTTAGTATGCTATAAAGGTAAGTATAGACTTAATGCTGTAACTTGTTTGTACTATAACCTCACTTTTTTATTCGTTGCTCGACGTGCTAAAAACCTTCGTTTATAACATTTATACTTGGGGGTTTTTGGTCGTTCATAGTGAAATAATTTTTTTTATTGATCAAAGAGAATATTTAATCGAATAGCAGAATTTATTACAATTTTGAATTTTTTTCAGATTCAACACAATGAATCTAAACCTTGTTCGACCATTCCAGATTTTTAATTTTAATTTTTTTTAATTTTTTAATTTTTTTTAATTTTTAAATTTTTTAAATTTTTAAATTTTTAAATAATAAACGATAAATTTTCAACAAAAAAGATAATTTTCAATACACAAAGATGAATTTTCAACAAGATAGTTGAATTATCCACCAATAAGTTGAACTTTTAACCAACAAGAATAATTTACTACCCACAAGGACGACTTTTTAACAAAATATATGAATTTTTAACAAGATAGTTGAATTATTAACCAAAAAGTTGAACTCTCAACAAACAAAAATAATTTTCAACACGAAAAGACGACTTTTTGACAAAAAATATGAATTTTCTGCCGAATCGTTGAATTTCGAAGCAATGTGTTGAATTTTCAACAAACAAGATTAATTTTCTACCTAAAAAGACCACTTTTGAACAAAATACTTGAATTTTCTACCAAATAGATTAATTTTTGCAACTCATGCAATATACATGATAAAGATTCCACTGAAAATGGAATAGTTAAATTTTTAGATAAGAACTCTGACGAAAAATTAATTTTGAGCAAAAAAAAAAAAGAATTTTTAACAAAATTGTTAAATTTGTTACCAACAAGGATACATTTTCAACCTTGCGATGCAGTTTACGGCAATAAAAAAGGTTCCCACGAGAACACTTTTCAAAGAGTGCCACATGTGCTCATGTATCACGGGTAAGGTAATTCAGAATACGCATTAATTTTATTCCTTCAACAATAATATCTTTCCTTTACAATTAATTTATCAAAATTCTTTGCAGGTTTGAGTTCTGAATGATACGAAATATCTGAGGATCGACGGTGAACTTTTTTCAAAATATTTATATAAAGTAACTCTGTAAAACTAACGATAATTGTCTTCAAATATTCGAATAATAAAGTTGAATTTCACTGCTTTATTGAATAAATAAAATTTTAGTAATATTTCCATAAATAAAAATTAGAAGGGGCCCGGTCGGGGCCAGATCGGGCCTGCCTTATGGAAACCCCAGTCTGGCCCTGACCGGATTAGGCGTTTCATTTCTAGTCTGGTCCTGACTGGGATGCCCGATCGGGGCCAGGTTTTCTATGGATATCTATGGCACGGGATTCTATGGATATCGTACATAATTTTTAAAATCCCTTGAAAAAGGTTAAGCTCCCTGGAAATACGTTGAAATCCTTTACAAAATGGAAATCCCTTGATATTATTTAAGATTCCGTGAAACCATTTGAACTCCTTAAGATCGCTTGAATTCTTCCAAATCCTACGAGAATCACTTATAATCCTTTAAATTCCGATAAAATCTTTGAAATGCCGTAAAATGTTTCGAAATATTAGAAGATTCCTTGACATTTTTGAAATTATTAAAATACGTAAGAATTTCTATAAATCACTTGAAATTCCTTCAGAATATTTAAAAAGCTATTAAAATTACTCTAAATTCCTTAATATCATTTACAATATTCAGAAATCTTTTGAAATTCCGTTAAATCTTCTGAAATCCTGCGAAGTTCTTTGAAATCCGTGGATGTATTTTTGAATCTTTGAAGTCTCGTAAAATCCTTTGGAATCAAATAAAATCAACAAAACAATTCTATATCTTTTACCCAATGACATTTTTCTAAATTCGGTAAAATACTTCAGTATTTTTCAAAATCCGTTAAAAAACCTTCAGAATCTCATGACTTCTTTCAAAATATCTCAAAATCCCTTGAAATCTCTTGAGATCCCTTGAAAGTCCTTGAGATTCCATGAAATACTTTGAAATCCTTGCAAATTTTTGGAAATTCCATTCATTTTTTCCAAAATTTGTTAAATCGCTTAAAACTTTTTAAATCATTCAAAAAATTTTTGAACTCCTTTGTATTCTGTGGATATTATACCTAATGTCGTAAAATTCCTTAAAAAATGTTAAGGTCCCTGGAAATCCCTTCGAATCCTTCAAAAGCAGGAAATCTTTAAAATTCGTTGAGATTCCGTGAAATCTTTTGAAGTCCTTACAATCGCTTGGAATGAATCCTTTAAAAAATCTGAAAAAAAATTAAAATTCTTGAAATGCCATTCAATAATTCGAAATATAATGAGATTCCTAGGAATTTTTGAAATCTTCAAAAACCCATTTAAATTCATATAAAACCCTAAATAGTATATTGTGCACCAACGCAGCGAAATAGTCTTTTTACGGCCGAGCGTGAGTTTGCAAAAAACGAGTTGAAGTCACAATTTTGAAGTAAATCGCAACCTCTCAAAAAATTCCAAAAACATCTGAAAAAATAAGGAGAGTATTTTCTTCTTTCATTTTTTTGCGAACCACCCTACTCAATATAATGAGATTCCAGTTTCTACACTCTGAAAATGTTATGCAATAAAATAATGTGTAAAGTTTTTCAAAATACATTGAGCAATTTTTTTAAATGATGTTACATATAAATTTGCACTATCAAGCAAATTAAACTAACATAATAATATATATTGGCTATGAAAGAGAAAGCTTCAGGTGAACACCGTGGCCAATTGAATATTCACGGTTACAGTTCAAGTGAATTGAAAAAATATTTTATGAATTATATTGATTTTCATTGAAAAGTAATATCAATTATTAACGAATTTTTCTATTGTTATAAATCGAAAAGCATATTATGAAACAGCACATCAAAAGGTAATCGAATTTGGAACATTCAATAAAAATTTGATAAATTAATAAAAAATCCTTTCGAAATAAAATTACATAACTTCGAAATTGTAGTAGTTTAGATTAATTTTAATTTAAGACTTCAAATTAGAATTAGATTATTTTTTTTTTAATTTTGAATTTAACAAACTTAAAAAAAATGTGATTCTTATGCTTCATGTTTCTTAATTATCAGCGCTTAAGAGATTGATCTTATTGACCTATTTTAAAATTTTTCGTTATTGTCAATTTTAGTATTTTACTATTAGATTGTGAACAATATTTTAAACATTTTATTTAAAATTGTACTGAAATAGTGTCGAAGAAAAACATTTAGAATTTTCGAAAGTCTTCTAGTGAATGTTAAAAACTTCTTTGTTAACTTTTATCTGAATTTCAAATTATCTTCAAATTCTACCATGTTATGGTAAAATTTCGAAAATATTCTGAAATATTTTATGAAATTCAGATCAAAGATGCTATAATTTACAAAAATTGTGTATTAATATTATTTCTAGTCTGCTTCTTAATTATATAAAAAATCAATTACCTCATTTAATCCCAAAATAAAAGTTAAATAAAGTGCGTACTTCACAGTTTGATCAAAATTTTTTATTTTTTTATTTTTCGCGATCATTGAAAGATTGCCTGAAAATTTTTAAAAAGTGAACAAGTTCTTCTTAAAATGCAGTATTTTCCAAATAAACATAAGTATTCAGGATTTTCTTTTTTATTCAACGTGGTATATTCTTGCTTTATCAACTGGTCCTCCAAAAAAAAATATTTTCATAAACAATTATCAAATGGCGGCTGTTTACAAATGTAGAAAATAATTACAAAAAAAATTTAGACTTTTGTGATATGTTGCATTATTTAGGAGAAAAAATGAAAAATTATATTAAAAAAAAAATGTTCCCGGCTTCAAAAATGATTAAGTCCCCAGAAGACTAATAGGATGCCTTCCTTATGCAAGCAGAAACTATATACATATCATTGTTATGACGTTCAAAAAATTTGGAACTTTTGTTTTTAATTTTCATTGTTTCCGATAAAAATGCGAAAATTTGATTTTTCAAAAATAATTTTTTTCAATGTGAAGCAATAGTTTACCAGAAACATATTACTGTCTATTTCTCAAAAACAAATAAAAATGTTAAAATGCGGGGTTTATGAGAAAATCCACATTCAGGAATATTAAAAAATGCAATGATTTTTCAAATTTTCACACTTTTTTGGGATCAAATAATAGAAGAAAATCTCGAATACCTATGATCGTTCGGAACATACTGCATTGAGAGAAAAAATGTCAATTTTTGAGAATTTGCAGGTTTATAATTGAAATATGTTATCGGGCTTTGCGGTCGGTTCTTTTGTGTTTCCGCACATCGTGCCCGACTTAGATCAAAAGAAGAAATTTTTACTTGCAAATATTATAAAATTGACGAAACCTTTACGTTTTAGGTGATTGTCAAATTTATTTTTATTTTGGATTAAAAAGGAAGTATATTTACTAAAGGCTCTATCGGCCTCAAGGAACACATTCTCATTACAATACCCGCACACTTTTTTGAAGTCCAAAGAAAAAGGTTCAATTGCTTAAGAAACAGTTCGGGTTTAGCTTACTGAAAATGCTAACAAACAATCGAAAATTCTATTTCTGGTCAAACAGTGTTTGTTTTATTCATGAAAAATTATATTTAAAAATATCGACACTAAAAGCCAGATCAACAATATTTGTAAAAAAGTTTTGTCTCTTTCAGATATTGCAAAATAACATACAAACTTAATTTTTTATCATCATTTTAATACTTGTTTCTCATTTTGCGTTAATTTTTATTCATATTTACCCTAAGAAATATATCATTTCAAAAAATATATATTGTTTTATTTTATGATGATATTGAAAGAAAAGTTTCTTCATCATTTGGGTTTTTTAATTAAAAAAATAATTAACAACAAATTTTCAGATCTCTCTTGAATGGATCATTTTTGTCCAATCATCTTTTTTCTCATCTTGCGTGGTCTAAGAGTAAAATGCATTTTTTTCCATTATGTTTTGGGGGCAAAATTGGAATTTTTGAGTTTTTAAGAAAATTTAAAAAGTTATGATTATGTTGTAGGGTTTCCAAAAAGCAACGTTTTTCGTCTTTTCACTCTTTTCTCATATCGTGCGTTGTTTTGCTGAAAATTTTAATTTTCGCTTTTTTTATTTTGAAAATGCTATAACTCTAATAATTTTCTTTGTATCGAAAAAAGTCATGCAATGAATTGTTCCAGTTTTCGAGTAATATGAATAGCCGCACATAGAAATTTGAAATCTTAAAAAAAAAACGGTTTCAAAAATTTTGAAAATGCTCTAACTTTTTGAATTTTCATCTAAAATAGGTGGTTAACGTACTTGCTGTTTCTTTTTAGACCTTAAGAAAGTGTGCCAAAGCACAATCCAATCTGATCAATCTTTCGAAAGTTATCGTGCCTTAGACCTACTACTATTACAGACAGACAGACACCTTCGTAAAAATAATTTTTTCTGACTCAGGGGATCTCAAAACGTGGCGATTTGATGAAAACCGACTATGTCAAATTTTACATAAAACCAATACCTTCTCTTTAGGATGAGAATGTAAAAACTTTCTGATACCATGACTTGGATTTTCTTGAAAATGTTCTAAATATGAAATAGAAGATGCTAGAATCATACTACACTTTTTATGTTTCTAGAGTTCGCTACTAGTTCTGAAACGTTATTTTTTTATAGAATATTCTTTACTTTTCTAGAATGTTCCAGAATGTTCCAGCATGTTTTTCAATGCTACAAAATGTTCTAGAATCTTCTAGACTTAATCGAATGATCTGGAAGTTCGTGGAAAGTTCTAGAATAAGCTGAACATTTTCGTCCTTCATTGTCGAATTATATTGAATAATATTATAACATGTTCTGAGATTTAACTAACATGTTTGATTAAATTATATTAGAACATACGCGTTGCTTTTGGTTTCAGATAGGATAGATAGGAATGATCTAGACTCTTCAAGAATCTTATATAAAACAATATCATTAATTTTCCTTGAACAATATAGAATCCTTCTAAATTCTCGGAAATATTCGGTAATGTCCTGGCTAGAATGTTACATAATTTTCTAAATGTTCTGAAAATATCCATGTCTCTATGGGGTCGGGGAAGAGAGGGATCTTAAAGAAACGTGTTGTGTGATTGGGTAACAAGTAAACTGACACAGTTTCATTTTGAAGGTCTTTTTTTCAAAGTAACGAAATGTGATTTGATTGGATTTGGCGAAGAGTTTCATTTTGTATTGTAGGTATTTAGGGGTGTTAGAGGGGTCGCAGTAATTCAGACAAATGCGGAGATTTTTCCCTTGAAGCAGCGTCATGGAACCTTGACCTGTCACATCCCCTCCCCTTTCTGCCTATCTGTCTCATCCCCTTTATTATCCTCCGCGTCTCTCACGCCATTATTTTTTGCTCTAACAGTTATATAACCGAATGGCCGTTTCTAGTCTTATTCAAATAAGCCTGGCACGCTCTACAGGATAGACTCTTATTTTTATGACCACACGAGAATCGGTTCCTATACATTTTCCAATCCAAGTTCACCCTGCTCTTATTTCCGATCAGCGATGGGTAAGTTACTTTTGAAAAGAAACTATTATCGTCATCGTTTCAAAATGTAACAAAAAGTAACTATCGTGCCGAAAATATGTAAATGCACTTGCGGTATGGATGCAGAGAGCCGTCATTCTGGGGTCACTCCGTGTTTCCAAGGTACACCACCCTGGGGTGTATGTTCAACCTATTGTTCATTTATATATACATATATAGTAAGCAAATTAATTAATGCTTATTTCTATCTGTATTTAATAAATTAAAACAGAGAAACCAAGTGTTTAGGAATTTTATTGACTTTTTTTTAATTCCTTTGAATACTCACCCTGCATTTGTTAAACTTCCCTTCAAATTCACTGAATTCAATCGATATTTTTCGAATTTTCAATTTTTTAATTCACCCTGGGAACTCTTAAATTCGCCTTAAATTCTTACAAATTTCATCAAATTGTTATTCCCTAATTCTATTTATCCTATTGACCTGAAGAAAATTGAATTTTTTGGATTCAAAAAATTGTGTTCTATTCACTTAAATTATTTTTAATTTCTCTTGATTTCGCATGAGTTTCATCGAATTCTCCTAAAGTCCCTTGAATTATTTGGAAGTATCTTTAATTCCTTGGAATTTTCTTGAATTTTTTCAATTTAACTCAATTTTTTTTATTCTTCTAAATTCTTTTTTAATTTTTAACAAAATTTTAATTGAAAAAGATAAAGTAATGAAAAATATAATACCAAAGTTTTCAGGTCAAATAATAAATTTTCTAACGAGAAACGAATTCGCAACCAAATAATTTAACTTTCAATCAAGTAATTGAATTTCCATTACAAAAATTGTTAACCAAGAAGATTCATTTTCTACCAAAAAGATGGATTTTTAACAAAATACATGAATTTTCAACTAAAATTATGAATTTTTCATCAAAAAGATCATTACTCTACCACAAAAAAAGTATTTTGAACAAAGTAGAATTATTTTTCCACGAAATATTTCAGTTTTGAACCAAACTTGAAACAGTTCAATTTTGAGTTAAAAAAATTATTTTTAACCAGAAAAAAAAGAAAATATCAACAAAATAGGTAATCTTTCAAAGAAAATTTCATCAAGGATGAAATTTCTGCGATTAAAAAAGGATTTTATAAACCAAAGGGACGAATTTTCAACAAAAGAGGTGAATTCTCAACCTAGGAAGATTTTAGAAACAGAAAAGAGGAAAGAACCCATTGAAAATGTTGAATTTTCTAGAAAATAGTTTAATATCCAAACAAAAAATATGAATGTTCAACAAAAATCTTAATTTTCAACCAAATAGTTCAACTGTCAACGAAAAAGCCGAATTATTTACAAAAAAGTTGACCGATAAACATTTATTAAACAGTTGAATTCCCTGACCTTTAGCAATACTGTCTATGGTTTAAGTTTCATTTCAATTCAATACATGTTTTAGTTTTTGATTGAACCTTCTCTCATGTTATATGAATTCCAGGAAACTTAGAAATTCAAGAATTCTTCATTAATGTTTGTTAAATTTGGTGCCGTGAAGTAATGTCAATTACAAACACATTTTTTATTTAAAGGGCTTCTATTCTAGACAATGCTTTTTTTACTTGCTTTCTTTTTAAAAACAAGCCTCGTCTAGGGGAGACCACCCTACAGTAGATAATCATTGATTAAAAGCACAAATATATCTGAATAAACTTATTTTTAATTTAATTCATTAACACAGACAGCGCCCTTTCTATTCATTAAATTAGATTATTTTACATACATTAGTATTTTGAATTAATGATTATCTACTTTAGGTTCATTATATATTATAGGATTTTCTTCCCTATACATTTCGATATTAATCACCTTTTAATTTAATAATTATTAACTTTGTATTCTATTTTATCACCGTTCAATGAGTATCAATTGATAAGACGAATGACCAGCGAAAATAATAACAAGATAGTTCTTCTGAAAAAAATTCCCACAAAGGCGAATTTGAGGAAGCCTATGATTGCATGATTTGCGAAAATAATTTTCGTCTGAAACAAGTCCGTTAAAAGGATTTATTGACTTCACAAAGCCTTTGCGAGTTTCGTGAACCGACTCCCTGATTCAGCAACATTTTGGTTGCGATCAGAATTAGTGTTACTTTTTTCTGTTCATATTCAAATGAAATCTCATGTCAGTTTCCTGCAGAGGGTAGATGAGAAAAAAATGAAAAAAAGTTTTTCTTGAAATTTTTACAGATGACTGTTGTTCTTATCTGTTTAGAAATACCTCATCAGTATTTTTTAATCGAAGAGTTACAAATCTTTAAAAATTTGTTAAAACATCGGTAAAAGTTCTAATAGAACTCATGTCGAATATCAGCAAACATGATTTAAAACGATATTTAAGGAGTTGGTTGAAAAAATCTTAAAAGTTGTCATAACACCAACAAGTTTTAAAGAAAATTTTCTCGAGGAAATCTAAATTTTTATCTTATGAACTTTTTAAATTAATAAATCGTTTTCTAACTACCCTCATGCGTGTCTTATTTTCTCTTTGCGATAGAATGTTGTAAAAATGTAGAAATACAAAATCATCTATCATCTATTCAAGAAAAAAGTTAATAAAAAAATGTATGTGTAAACATCTTTGATAACCTTTTACCTCAGATCTTGCATCTCTCTACTCATACCATACTTATCTCTGTAAATAGGCGCGTTCACTTTTATGTGAACCAAGGCATTTAATGCTCTGATAAAGGCTTTGTCCTCAATTTCGCGGTCTGAGATGTTTACAGATCAACTCGGACACAGGTTTTACCCTCCATATCGCGGTCTTAGATGTTTATACATCAAGTCTGGCACAGGTTTTACCCTTCATATTGTGGTCTAAGATGTTTACCCATGAAAACTCGTTGGAAAATAAGTACGTCGTCTAGAATTTAGAACATTTGATAATTGGTTCCAAACCATCATACATGATTCATAATGTCAGTACTAGAATATTGGGTCTGTTAAAGACCTGCACCAAGGAGCTTAAGCTTTCGACACAGGCTTTACGCTCCATATCGCGATGGAGAATGTTTAGACCTTAAAACAAAATTGAATCCTTCCTTCAGAAGCAGATGGTCTATACTCCTACCATACATATGTCTCTAAATAGATCTGTCTCACTTTCATGCAATTTAAGAGGTTTTACCCTCCGTATCACCGTCTAAGCCGTTTATACATCAACTCGGATACAGGATTTACCCTCTATATCGCCATTTAAGATGTTTATACATTAAAAGTGACTTTTCAAAGTTAGTACCTCCGCTAAGGTATAAAATAGCTAATAATTGATTCCAATCAATCATATATACCAGGTCTGTTAAGATCTTGCAGTCTCCCCACTTACAACTTTCCCACTTTTCCTTCTCCCTACTCCTACTATACTTATGTTTATAAATAGGTCCGTCTCACTTTTCTGTGACTTAAGACATTTAGCGCTCTGGGATAGGCCTTACTCTCCATATCACTGTCTGAGATGTATAAAAATTAACTTGAGTACATACATTACCCTCCATATCGTCGTCTAAGATGTTTACACATCAACTCAGACATATACTTCACCCTCCATATCACATCATGAGATGCTTAAACATCAACTCGGGCACAGATTTTACCCTCCATATCGTCGTCTAAGATGTTTGCGTATCAGCTCGGATAAAGGTTTTACCCTCCATATCACCCTTTAGGATGTTTATACATCAGCTCGGACACATACTGTAACCTCAATATAACCTCCTCAGATGTTCACATATCAACTCAGATACAGACTTTACCCTCCATATTGCCGTCAAAGATGTTCACACATCAACTTGAACACATGCTTTACCCTCCATATCACCGTTTAAGATGTTTACACATAAAAAGTGACTTTTAAATCTAGGTACCTCCTCTAGAGTCTAGAGTAGCTCATAATTGACTCCAATCAATCATTCATGATCCATAATGCCGATAATAGATTACCGGGTCTAACGGGTCTATTAAGCGGACATAAACTGTTCGATAGGTTCGTGCAGGATCATCAATACCTGGTACCGCGTCCGATGTGAATCTAATTATGGCACGGGCGGCATGTCACTGACGTGTCCAGACATAGGTACGTACGTGCGAATCCTCCTATAGAACAGAGGCGATTGACCGTATTACGGCCAGTCAAATAAGAGGGTCAGATATAGCCGAGGTAACCCTGATCTAGATCTATTGCCACGTGGTCTTGACGCGCTACAGTATGTACGAAGCACGTGTGTCGATGCAGTTCCCTAATTGCATCCGTTAATCTCTTTGAGAGTCTCCGAGTGTCGAAACAGTGGTAGAATTCACGCCTGATGAGGACCCCGCAGGGAGAATTAATTTGCGATGAGAGACTGAAAGAGGGTGCTAGCAGAGCAGCAGTGGAGTATCATCAGACACATCAAGTAAAGTAAAGGGAATCACGCAGGGGACTCCCCAGCCCACCCAGCCTCCCTAGCCTACCCAGAGGACGAGGCGAGACTCGAGAGCCTAAGTGGTTGCAGCCACTTCAGACAGAGAGACCAGACAGCCCGCAGGTGCAACGTACTTCAGATTCTGTTTCTGACACGCGCGCGCACACCTTTTAGAATCCCTCGGGCTAACGGAAAGAGGGAGGAATTTAGAGATTTTCTCATCAGCTCTAGGGTCGCATTTTCAGGCTGGAGAATTTCTTTTTCTTTTTCAAAAGTGTAGAGATTTTGCACTCTCGTCCTAATGAGGAGGTACAAGTATGATGTCAAATTTGACTTCGTCGGGTTTCATCAAATTTCCACGTTTCGGGACACCCTGAGTCAGAAAAAACTATTTTTACGAAGGTATCTGTCTGGCTGTAGTCTGTAGACACGATAACTTTTGAAAGACTGATCAGATTGGATTGAGCTTTGGCATACTCTTTCAAGGCCTGAAAAGAAAGGACAAGTTCGTTCACCAGCCATTTTCGACTAACAGTTTTGGTTTTATTCTTAGAAACTTATTCTTTCTAAACTCAAACATGTAATTTTTCAGCAAAAGTATACGAGATACGAAAAAAATGATAACCAAAATTTCTCATTCAAAAAGACCTGAACATTTATTTATAATCATTTTTCATTAAGGCGTATAGTGTTTGTCTTAGTCGAGATAATGCTTTAAAAAAAAAAAAAAAAATCCCATTTTTCGGCAAAACGATGCGACATTAAAAAAGTCCAACAGTCAATTTTATGTTTTTTAAGAAGACCTACAAAGTTCTCCTGAATTCTCTTCTGCTATTTTATAGATCAGAGGATTTTCCAGATCAATATTAGGATTAAATTTACTTAAATTTATACATTTTTGAATAGCAAATAATGTAATAATAAAAAAAATTATATTTTTTTAAATATCACATTCAAGAATATAAATTAGTGCATCCCTAGGAATATAATATTGTTATTTCAATAATTTATTTATCTTTAGAGAACGAACTTCCAATTTTGATCTTAATAAAACGTTTTACTTGAAAAAAAAAACGTATCTTGAATTTGACGAATTTTTGATCCAATAAAAAGAGTTTCGTATTTGGAAGGGTGTTAGCAGGTTTCGAAAGGTTTTAAGTATTTCAAAGAAGTAAAAAGTATTTCAAAGAATGAAAAAATTTTGACGGAATTTGAAGAGATTTCCACAGCTTTTTTGGGACTTTTTAGGGATTTTAATGGATTTTAAGAAATTGAAAACGATTTATACGGATTATGAGTGATTTTAAGGGATTTAAAAGGATTCTAAGAGGTTCCGAAATATTTCAAAAAAGTCACGAGATTTCACATTTCAAGAAATACCGAAGTATTTTCACGAATTTGGAAGGATGGCAGGGAATTTTAATGAGATTTCAAATATTTAAAAGGATTTGAAGGGATTTCAAAAGATTTTAAGGGATTGCAAATGATTTCAAGTAATTTTAGGGGATTTTAAAAGAGTTCAAAAGATTCCATAAGTATGCATCGTAAGAAAAAGTTGACTGTCTCACAGAATTTTTTGCCTAAGTTATTAACACAGAATTTGCTGCACTATTAACATAGTTTTACATTTTTTTCCGTATCTTCACAAGTTTCAGGGAATTTCGTAAGATGTCAAACGATTTAATGGAATATCATAGGATTTCCGAATATTATAAAGGATTTAAAAGATTTACGAGGGATTTCAATGACATATACAAGATTTGAATGGATTAACAAATATTTTCAGGGATTTCACGGATTATACAGGGTTATCAGGGATGTTCGTGTGATTTTGAAAATTTCAAACGATTTCAAGAATTTAAAAAGATTTCACGGAATATCAGAAAACTTAAACAATATTTGCAGATTTTAAGGGATTTTCAGGGAGCTCAATTTTTTAAAGAGATTTTAGTAGATTATACACAATGTCCAGTGAGTTTTAAGGATTTAAAGAAATTCACCTTTTTAAACAAATTGTAAGGGATATTTGAAAATTTTTAAAATCTATTTACGGGATTTCAAAGGATTGGACAAATGTAATATAAAATATTGCATGATAAAAAAAAAGTGAAATAAATAATGATATCATGTGTATTGTGTTTAATAGTATATATAAAAATTAATGCCGATAGTCAAAACAGGTTTTAATTAGCTTATTTTGGAAAAATAATTATAAAGAGCAAACTTAGTTTATCACTCACTTACGTAAGTTTTATACGCTCCCCATTCAAAAGAAATTGTTAAAAAAGTTATTGATAATCTTTAACAGATGGATTATAACCTGTGTGGAAAAATTTCGCAGCAGTCTTGAATCATGCTAAATCCAGTACATTTTTCTTAAGCCTGTCTATTTTTTCAATACTATCCTACCGCTAAACTGGCGCTGTCTATTTTTGCCACGTGTTAATAATAATTCAGCCTAACGTATTATTGACTTAAAATAATAAAAAATAATTATTTCGTAGCCTAATCGCAAGTATAATCATACAAAATTTATTATTTTCATCGATTTATTATGATGATTTATTATGATAATTAAATATTATCAATAAGTAAATATTATGATGTAATGAATTGAAATTCATGTCCGACAAAAATGAAATTTTTTTAACTTTTAGATGGCTAACTGTGTTCAGGCGACAGGACAAAGTTACAGCAACATAATATAAAGTTACATCAAAAGTTCGACACCCGGCGTATGTACAATATTTGCGGAAACTCATTTTTTCATTTTTATATGTACAAAAACTTTTTTTCATATTTTTCATTAATTGAAAAATCTCTATATTAGACTTTTATGTGATAAAAATAATTATATTATTCAATTATTAGTTTTTTTTTTTTATTAAAATAGACTATTTGTCTAGAAACTGGTCGATTCGAGCGTTACATCCCAGTCTAGCCGCTGGACAGTCAGCCTGTGGCGCGCCAGTCGACTGAAGGCTTGAAATTATTCTTCTATAAAAAATAGAACTGTCCTTTCAAGAAAGCCAATTAAAGAAGAAATAATAAATTTGAAATTCTGATAATGGAAGATAAATTTAAATATCGATTCTTAAATATCATACTGCCTTAAGATTCGATGCTTGCAATTCATACAAAAATCTGAATCACAATAGATTATCAGTAACCAATTGTAAATATGTTTCTTCGAACTACGTCATTTTTAGTTCGATGCTTATTAAGTTATCTGTTCTGAAGACCAACAATCTGTATGCGTATTTACAGAGTATGTCATTTGGCCAACTGTTCGCTTGAGAAATAGCCTCCCCTTATGAGCTTATGGGTACTACGGTTACTAATGGTTTTACGGGTTCGTTACCGAGTTAAAGGCTACTGGATAGTGGATATTCAGTGCACATATGCAGTCATTGCGATCACTTTCTGTCGAAAGTGTAAACTGAAAGGTTCTTCTAAAAAGTAATGTCCTATAAAGGGTATTTTTCATTTCATAAGAATTGATATAAAGGGTATTTTGATATAATATATGATATTTAAATTGCATAGATATGATCTAAAGTTGATTTAGAAATGGTTAAGAAGTAGCTTTCTTCGAAATTAATAAATGATAAGGATTATTATACATAATAATATCGTGCGCACTATTTTATATAGGGTTAATCATCCCTTAAAAATTATCCGATGTTCTTCGAAGACAACTCGGAAATTTCGTTTTTAGAACACTATGTTGGAAGATTTTCCATTAATCCGAATTTTCGAGTATGACTTAGATTGAAGATTTTGTCATGCATATGTGCAAAAAAAAATCATACCATAATATTTCCTTTTCGTTATAAGTGGGTAAAAAATTAGAAGAATTAGATTTCGTTTTGAGATCACAATGCTGGAAGCTTTTATTTTAGTCCGATTGTCTACAAAGGCGGCTCAAATTAAAGGTTTTGGCATGTGGATGCGTATAATAAAGATAAATTTTGCTACGTTAAAGTATCGTCTTTTCGTTATTAATTGTTAAAAAATGAAAAAATGAGGAAATTTCATTTTTTAAACTACCAACCTGGAAGCTGTTCTTTGAGGACAATTTATTCCGGGAATAACTCAAATTGAAGGTGTTGGAATGTAGATGTATATTAAAAAATAACACTTGGTATATGGAGATGATCTTGGGACGGTAAATGTTCTCTTGATTTAATATAAGTTTTCAATTCGGAAAGGGATTAAAGGGTGAATGGAGAGCCGAAATCTATTGGATGTTAATGACTTTTCTTCTTTAAACTTAAGATTTAATACAATATTACTGCTAAAAGCAAAAGAAAGAGTCAATTTCTGTTCGGTATTGGTTACGATAAGTAAATATTTGTAAAAGTAAATATTATTGAAGATGAGAAGGGTGAATATATAATATCTTCTAATTGTGAAATGTAAATGTATATACTGAATAAGGAAAGAGTGAAAGGGATTGGTCTAGAAGATTTTTTTTAATTATGGCCAGAATGATGTTGGAAGGAAATATAATTTGCCCCAAAGCAACTTCTGCTCACAGAAATTATGATTTATTAGCGAAATAATTTGAACCATAAAAAAATTAAAATTTTTATCTATTGAGCTCATCTTCGTGAGAAAAGCTTCAATTTGAGCTATTCCCGAAGGAAATCAGACTAAAAGAAAAGCTTTCAGCATAATGGTCCAAGAAGTGACATTTTATTATTTTTTATATTTTAACAACTTAAAAAAAACAATACTTAGCATAAAAAATGTCATTACAAAGGGAAAAACCTTATATTAGGACTTTATCCGGACATCTATGATTGAAAATTTCTTATGACGTTTCGGAATTGGACTGATTGCCTTATCAGATAGGCTAATAATAAAATAAACTAGTTTACAGCAATTTTGCCCACCATAGCTCACTACGATTTTCCCATGTTACCGAATTGGCGATTTTAGGTGTGGTCTGGAACTTTTTGGTTGAGCCACAAAAAGGAGTTTAACAAGGAGTTATGAATAGGCTTTGGGATAGAGTTTGACAAGTGGAAAGGGAACCAGGAATTTATGGCGGAATGTAAATGGAAATGAACCGCATAGGCTCTCTGATGATCAAAAATGATCAATATGGCCAGACGCTTCATTAAAAGGGGGGTTTGGGATTGGTTTGTACATGCACAATTGCAGAAGTTACAGGAACTTGATGGAGCAATTCCAGCAGAAATTATTGATATAAATTACTAGATCATCAAAATTAACCATCAGTTCGGAAGAGGCAGTAAATACAGAAATTGAAGCGGAAATTAGCCAAGGACCTAAACTAATAAATAGAGTTAAATCTTTAATCCAAGAAAAAAATTGTTTTGGATGATTGAAGAACAATTGTAATTGGGACAAAAAACAAGATTAGATTAGAATTAGAGAAAAAATGAAACAAAAATGTATTGCTTAAACGAGTTCTCCAGTATTATAACACTCTTATTTTCGAACCTTTCATCCATAGGGAACAAAACATCGTGTGTTAATTGGTGGAAAGTGTAAGTGGTATTCCAAGTTACATAATACTTTTAGAGAATTTAATGTCACGTTCACAAAAAAATGTACATTCGTTCGGTTGTAAAGGGATCGCATTTAGGAAGGGTGCATGGCAATAAAGAAGGGTGGTTGGAAATTGGAAGGGTCAGGAACCTAAGTGTCTAGATATATATATATATATATATATTATCCAACCGAGCAATTCACGCCTACCCCGAAAGGGAAACGGCTTAATGATATAATAATAATAATAATAATACTATTTTGACGAAGATTTGCCTTTTTTCGTAGAAAATTCATATTGTGGGCTGAAAATTCAACTATTGAGTTAAAAATTCATTTTTTTGAAAATTGATTATTTTATTTAAAAATTAATTTCTTTGCTTACAAATTTAACTACTTTGTCGAAAATTAGTTCTTTTTTTTTGTTGAGAATAAATTCTTCCAATTGAAAATGTAAGTATTTCATTTTTTGTAGAAAATTTATCTTTTTTGATAGACATTTAATCTTCTTGGTCGAAAACTCATCTGTTTGGGTGAAAATTTAACTGCTTTGTTGAATATTCAACTATTTGTTGAAAATTTGTCTTTTTTCGTTGTTGAAAATTCATCTTTTGGGTTGAAAATTCAACTACTGGTTGAAAAATTCATTTTTTGTTGATTGAACATTCATTATTTTATTTAAAAATCAATTTCTTTGCTGAAAAATGTAACTATTCTGTTGAAAATTCCCTTTTTTTGGTTAAAAAGTAATTATTTTCGTTCAAAATTGATCTTTTAGCGTAAGTTTTGGTTTTCAAAAATAATTATTTCAATTTAAATAATGCAATGAAAATATTGAAAAATAGTAATTTATCACCTGTTGCAAAAATACATCTTTTGATTGATATTTGACAATAAGGTTACTTTTGCTCATGTCAAATAAAAATTGTTATTCTGCTGAATATGTTTGTCTTTGGTTAAATAATAAAATTTTACATTAGTAAATCTTAAATTTTTGTCAGTTTTATTATGTACATAAATTTGTCATTCGTTGTCAGTGCCCTTCAACTGAAACTGAACTTCTTAATTATGTGTATAAGTTGGGCAACATTCTTTCTTTCGAGTTTCTCAAATTACCCAATCGGCATCGCTTTCGAGATTTTCGTGACATACCTATTTTTTAAAGAAGAACTCAAAATTTAAAAATGGTAAATATCGACAATGTTTTAAATTCATTTGTTGAAGGAAATTGCTACCACTCTTGCTATGGGGCCACCCCTCAGTACCTTAGCCACGATATAACCTATAACGCATTTCCCGTGTCTCGGTGGGGGTTGTGTACCCAACTTGAAGTAAGGAGTACGAGAGAGAGAGTGAGGACTGTGGTGGCTCTTGGTTAGCAATTAGGGGGTGACACGGGGGTCCACTTACCCGATCTCGAAGGGGTGCTCAATCCCAAAAATATTATTCCGCGTACACTTTGATTTGTCGCAATCAATTTCTATTATTCAATTAATTTAATTTGAAAATAGAACGTATCATTAACCTTACTTCCTTCCCAAATGTAGACAAGTTAATTACAGTGAACTTTCGTTCATTTCAAGGGCCAAGAAATGTAAACATTCCGATATTCCAATTCTGCAGGGGCTCCCACCTCTACCACGAGTCGTGGGGTGATTTTTTCAAGCTACGTTCATTGGCTGTCCCTGCCTTGTATCGATGGGCGCGCTGTAAGCATTTGTGCGTTCTTGCATTTGCGTTCTTCGGGCCTCTTTTCAATTGGTCAACCACTGACGCGGGCGAGTTCGTACAGGGATAGTGGTGGGAGTAGAAGGGGCTTCGCCATTTGGAATATCCAAACGTGAGAGACTTGGAATAAGTGAGCCTTGGAATAAGTGAAAGTTCACTCTAATTAAATTTCCTAACCCCTACAAGCAGTAGGCCCCCCTATTATTGTATTTTTGTAAACTTACTATATTGATCAATATTTTTATTGGATTATAAATCAGCCCTGGGATACCTTTTGATCAAAATGTGGTCTAAACGTTTTTATCGACAAGTGTCGTGAATTCACAAAGTCGATGAATTCACATGCAGATAGTTTGAGGTTCTTCGGAATTTTTCGATTTCAGGATAAGGAATATGGAGATATCTCAAGAACACCAAGTTTCGCATGAGATCCTCTGCCAACCCAAGACGTAATGGCCAAGTTTTGGACGCGGTCGCGTCTAAGTGCCCCCTCTCTTTCACCCCTTCCCCCCACAGCCACCCTCTTAAACACGAACTATCCATTCTCTCTTGATACTCTCAAAAAGATATATTTATAGCTTTCTTGACTCTTATCATATTTGTAATCATTGATAAATTTTGAATCTGGTTCAAAAATTACGTCACATTTCCAGGAGTGAGGGGAGGGCAGGTCTTATGACGATTTGTGTCGTAGGTGGCGAGGGGTTATCGCAAAATGTATATTTCCCTGTTTTCAAGAAAGTTCCCCTTTACCCGTTTTTCCGCATAAGTGCGAACTGATTTATTAGAACCCAATAAGAAGATTCAAATATTTTTCATTGAAAGTTCATTCACTGTTTGGTTGAAGATTGAATTATTTTCTTGAAAGTTCGTTTTTTTGTGTGGAAAATAAATTGTTTAAACTAAGAATGTAACTATTCCATTTTTGGATGAAAATTCAAATTTTTTAGCTGAAAATTATATCTTTAAATTTTTCATTAAAAATTACTCTTTTTTGGATGGAAATTCAACTACTTTCTTAGTAGAAAATTAGTTTTTGACACTAAAAATGTAACTAATCCATTTTTAGTAGAAAATTATACTATTAAATTGTTAATTGAGAATCTGTCTCTTTTTGTTGTAAATGCAACTACTTGTTTGATAGTTTGAATTACTTTGTTGAATATTCATTTTATTGGTGGAAGATGTAACTGCTTTGTTAAAAATCCTATCTTTTTTGGTTGAAGATTATTTTCTTGAATTGAAAAGTTTCCTATTATATTTTTGAGTCAGAATTAAACTCTTTTGTTTGAAAATGCTACTATTTGATTGATGATTAAACTACTTTGAGGAAAATTCCATTTTTGAGTTAAAAATTAATTTTTCGAATTAAAAGTGTAACTAATGTATTTTTGGTTGAAAATTGATCGTTTTCAGATCAAAATTGAATTATTAAAGTTTTCATTGAGAATTCCTATTTTTTTCGGTTAAAGATTCAACTATTTTGTTCATAATTTGTTTTTGTGGTTGAATATTGAACTTTTTTCTTGAAAATTCGTTATTTTTTTATTGAAATTAATTTTTTTAACTGAAAATTCAATTATTCTATTTTTAGTTGAAAATTGAACTATTAAATTTTTCATTTAGAATCCATCTCTTTTGATTAAACATTCATTTTATTCATTTATTATATTATAAATTTCATTAGTAAAAGATTTAACTGTTTTGTTCAAAATTCCATCTTTTCTTGGATAAAAATATTTTCTTTACTGACAATTGAACTATTCCGTTATTGGTTGAAAATGATAGTTTTTAGTGTAAAATTCACAAGTTTGGTTAAAAATGTATTCACTTTGCTGTAAATTCGAATTTTTTGGTGGAAAATTAATCTTCTTGATTTAAACTTCAACTGTTGGATTAAAAGTTGAACTGCTGGTTAAAAATTCATTTTATCAGTTGAAGATCCATCTCTTTGGTTGAAAATTTAACTATTTTGTTGAAAATTCATTTTGCTTGTTAAAAATTAATTTATTCCATTGCAAATTTGACTATTACATGTTTAATGAAAATTTATATTTTTCAGTTAAAAATTAAACTATTTGATTGTAAATCCATACTTTTGTTTTGAACGTTCAACTGTTCAAAAGTCGTCTTTTTGTCTTAAAAATGCAACTGTTTTGTTAAAAAATCATATTTTTGGCTGAAACTTCCATTAATTTGTAGAAAATTCTACGATTTGGTGAAAAATTAACTTTTTGATGGAAAATTCATATATTCGGGTTGCGATTTCTACTGTTTTCTAGCCAATTTGCCTTTTTGGGTTGAAAATTCAAGTATCTTGGTAGAAAATTTTGTTGTTGTTTAAAACTCATATTTTGGCGTTGAAACGTGAAACTGAAATCCTTTTGGATGAAAATTCAACTATCTTTTTTAAATTTGTCTTTTTGATTTAAAAATTTATCTGTTTTAGTATAAATTGAATCTTTCTCGAATAAAAATGCCACTGTTTGGTTGAAAATTCAACTGTTTTATCGGAAATTCAAATATTTCCTAAGAAATTTACTTTTTGTTTAAAATTCATATTTTGGTATTGAAAAGTCAACTGAAATCTTATTTGAATTAAAATTCAACTTTTTTTTTGAAAATTGGTCTTTTTGTTTTAAAAATTCATCTGTTTCAGTAGAAATTGCAGCTTTCTTGGATAAAAATGACACTATTTGGTTGAAAATTCAACAATTTTGTTCAAAACCCATCTTTTGAACAATTATGTTTTTTTTATAAATGAATTTTGTTGTTAAAATAAAATATTAGCTATTACGCTTTTTGTAGAGAATTCATCTTTTTAGGTTAAAAATTCAATTATTTTGTTGAAAATTGAAGTATTTTGTTCAAAAGTCATCTTTTATGGTAAAAAAGTAATGTTTTTGGTTACAATACATAAACAAATTTGACAATGTTTAAATTTCAACTGAAATTACATTTTATTCCGTTTATAAAAGATCCTATTTTAGAATATTATGTTACAAGATTAAGATGCTGGAATTTGAATTTTAATAGTCAGGGCAAATAAAAATTTGTCAAGAAAAAATCATAGAATTTTTAAAATGAAGTTGTCACCCTACAAAGCATGTTACGTAATTTAAGTACGGGCCCTGATTTGAGTTTAAAAAGTGAATTTTCTGTGCCGAAATTAGAATGAATTCGTTCTGTTCTGTCTTGAACAGACAATTACGCTGATTTCGATGAGTCGTCAAACTCAGGTCCACCTGGTCATTGCGTAATTGTCGAAGCAAAATCCAGAATAATTATTGTACCGCGTGTGCAATGCGGCAAGGTTCTATATATATATGCATTGCACGGGTGTTGGTAAGCGAAGCTTATTTACCTAGGCTCGTGCCTGTTCCGGAAACAAGAGAAGCTGTTTGGTTGTTAGGTGCCCACGCTAATTAGAGGCACTCTGGCGGAATAATTAGAAATTAGAGCGAACGGCCGCCAGAGGGGTGGAACCTCTTAGTATTTTTAAACCCCCCTTTTATTTTTCCGTTTCTTTTTTCCCCCTTTTTATTTACCTTTTTTATGTACGTTTTTAAGCACAGATTCGTTGAAGCTTTAAAGGGGATTCAACATGAATATATACAGACGAGTAGACTAACTCCTTAAGATCTGAGCGCAGACGCGGCACTATCACATTTTTCATGGTGTTTGCTTTCACAGTTGTGCTCTGTGACTGCAAATGAAAACGTGACATTTGTTGAAAATGACAGATCGATTAGTATTTAAAGGTGAATTTATGAAAAAGAAAGCTTCTCATAGAAGATTGAAAGATGTTGCGCATGCACTAGACCTGTTAGGCGCTCCGACAGCGTTGCCGGATAGCTACCACGTGCTTGTCTCATTTTTCGGAAAATTCAAAATTCTCAAACTTTGCATACCTCTCATCCTCAAACTAAGAGGACAAGAATTCTGAAATTGTTTAAAAATCTTCATGAAACTCCCTTCTAAACATATATTAGTTTTTGAAAAAAATCGTAAGAATAGTTTACGAGTTAGAGTTAGAAATGTAACATTTTTTTTTGCTTGGGATAGGCTTTGCGTGTATAAGAGTTCAACTTTGATCTTAATTATCTCAGCTCAGGAGAGGACAATATTTTTTAAATTTCGCAAACATTTAGATAATATTCCAAAGAACCTAAAGCCAAAGTTTAAACAAATCCGTAAGAAAAGTGTGTTTGTGAACGTACCTCCTAAATGACACAATTAACGAATGTTGTGAGTTATATATTTTTTTAAAAGTATATTTAGCAATTTTTTAAACAATTTTCATTTGTTCAAACGATTTTCTTAATCGTGAAAAGTTATTCTTCTCTGCAATTAATGACACAATTAATGAATGTTAGGAGTAATATTTTGTTGTTGAAAATTTTTCGCATTATTCAAACAATTAATAATTACTGGCTTGCGCCTTTTGATAGAGAAGGTGGAGAAACGTCTATTCTCTTCGAATCTTTTATTACACTATGTTGCATATTATTTAGTATATCCTTATTTCAAAACGTATACACTATACTGTTTGAAGAATTAAATACAGTTGATTTAAGAAAAGTAAAGTCCTTTTTTTCTTAAAATTATTTCTCTGTTTTTTTTCCATTTCTATACTTTAGGAAAGATCTACATGTACATTATTTTCAATTCAGAGCTTCCATTAATCTACGGGGGCGATTAAAAAAAAGGACTATACCTTACTTGAAACAATTAAATTTAATTGTTTAAACAAATTATTATTGTTTAAACAATATATGGTATACGTTCTAGATTCGTTAAGTTTGTCCTTAATTGCAGAAAAGAATAACTTTTTAAGATTTACCAAATATCCTTAAAAATATATTACTTTTAACATTCGTTAATTATGACATTGAAAAAAAATATACGGATTTTCTTTTTCCAAAAAACTAACATATTGGGCCGAGATCGATCACCAAAAATCAAACGTCGAATTTTGATAGGTATAATTTTGGACCTCCCTAAGCGTCATCATCACACGCTACGCAGTCGTGTAGTTTTTCGGTTTGATGGGAAAAACAATTTTTAATAGAAAAAAAAAATATTTCGAATAACTATTTATTTTTTAGAGTTTATTGTTTATTTGTTTCTAAGGTTATATAAATATAATTTTCTTAATTCTCTTGACGAAAATTCAAAAAGCTTTTTGAATATTTGAGATCTGTCAAATCAAAATTACAACAGAAAAGTTCATCTTTAACCAAATAGTTGAAATTTCAAACAAAATACATTAATTTTAATCCAAATAGTTGAATGTTCAACTAAAAAGAAAAGGAAATTTTCAACAAAAAATGAAATAATTGAATTTTCAATCAACAACATTTATTTATAAAAAAACGAATTTTCAAATTAATATTTAAATTTTCAACAAAAGAGGTGAATTTTTAACTAAAATACAAGAATTTTCAACCACTAAGTTCAATTTTCACCTAAAAAAGATTAATCCACAACAACAAAAAAAGAATTTTTTGCAAAATAGTTATATTTTGACCAAACAGTTTAATTTTCTACTCAAACGATTAAGTATTAATAAAAATAATAAACCTTCACAAAGCAGTTTAACTTTCAGCCAAGCAGTTACATTTAAAAAAAAATGTATTTTTCGCCAAGAAGATTAACTTTCTACGAAAAAAGACGAGTTTTAAACAAAATACATGAATTTTAAACGAAATAATTACATTTTTAATAAAAAATATCAACTTTTAATCAAAATGGAATAGTTCGATTTTTAGTTAAGTAAATCATAAAAAAAAAGAATTTTCAACAAAATTGTTCAAAATCTTTAACCAAAAAGATGAATTTTTATCAAAGTAATTCATCATTCAACCAAGTAGTAGAATTTTCAATAAAAAAGATGAATTCTCATCGAAAAATGTATTAGTTGATATTTCAATCTAAAATTTTGTTATTTAACATTAAAAAAAGATTAATTCATGAAAAAAAAAATTTTAAACAAAATAGTTGAGTCCTTACCCAAAAAGATAAATCGTTAACCCAGAAGAATAATTTTCTGCCAAAAAAAGACATTTTTAACCAAATAGTTGTATTTTCAACCGAAGACACGAATTTTGAACCAAAATGATGAATTTTCAATAAAAGAAGTGTATTTTCAACTAACAAGGAGAGGACGCGAGATGGACATCGCCGATTCGACTGTGGCTTTGCAGGATAAAATTATATCAAAATCCATTAGGAACGTATTTTTTCTTTAGATCTAATGAGCCTCAGTTTCCGAAATATCGAGGTTTGAGTATTAGCGCGCAAGAAAAATGAGATGGAAGAGAATGAGAAAGCAGCTATGCTCATGTTATAGTTTCATACTTGAAATATTCTCATTTTGAGTAAAAAATATTATTTCGAGTACCTAACGAATGAGCTGCAACAAAAATTACCAATGTTTTAGTCGCTTCTTGGAATAGTTGTCGAAAACTTTGTTGTCCAGTAGATAGTGACTATTTTTTAAGTGAACAATGCACAACATTTTGAAAATGGGAGTCATCTGCATATAATTAAAAATAAAAAATTATATTTTCGGTAAACCTATGCAAGATACGGACACATTTTGAAAAGTGCAGGTCGTGATCTCAAAAATATCTACAAATTTTTATAAAAACATTTTTCTATCAGACACACAGTTTTTTTTAATCGTGAAAAATGTTATTATAAATAAAAAAAAATCAATTTCATGTTCAAACTATGCAAGATACAAAAAAACTTTTGGAAATAAAATTATTCCCAAATAAAATAGAACTATGTAGCCATTATTTACAAAGTGTCAGGGTGGTGAATATATTTTTCTAATCTCTGTGTTTCAGGAAAGAAAAATCAAATGGTCCTTACCCAGTTGCTTAGCAAGTTTTCATCCACATAATTTCGAAATTCATTTTATCGAGTGAAATGTGGAATGATTTTCATCATCATATCACAATCGATATGATGACAAATTTTATGCATGACTCGAGCCAAGGCAACGATTTCACTCGTGTGATTTCTGCACTCGCTTCGCTTGGGTAGCTAACTTCACACTCACGAAATCGGTGCCTTTCGACCCTCTTCACGCAATATAACATACTCTTAATATGTATTGATAAATAGTGTCCTCAATTATTAAAAATCATTAACGACTAAATTTCGACCACATATGGTAAAAATAGATAATAATTTTGGTATATTGAATATACGGACATTATTTAAAAAATGTATTTAATTGAATTAATTTAAAACCCGTTTCGTTATTTTCTCATTTATTTCAAATGTAAAATACTTTTGCTTAATATAATTAAAAAAAATACATTTTCTGATTATAAAAGAGCATCTAATCGTGAAACGTTTTTAGGCAATCGAGATAATGAATTTACTGTACCTAGGCACTATTGAAAAAACTTATATGCATTTATGTTTTACTTGCTGAACGAAAGTGATAAATATGAAGTTCTATGCAATTAAAGTATATATTTATCAAATAAATCAGTGTGAATGAACTGAAATAAGGTGATAATTATAAAGAAGTTACATGATTTACTTAAAAGAATATTTATTAACTTTTCGTAAAAATTTATATAAAAAAGAAATTTTACATAAAGCAGCTCAAAATATTTCTGTACCTTCTTCCGGGACATTTTCATGTTATAAAAAAATCTACCCACTGTGCGGGCACATTCTAATAATTTTTTTATTTTAATTTTAACTTTTACAATTAGAAAAAAGTATGCGTACTTTTAAATAATATTCTGAAGAAAACAAGTAGATCTTTTGAGGTAAATAATTTTATTCTCAACATTTTTTTTTGTATTTTGTATTCTTTAATTTGTTATCTAATGCCTTTCAATAGAATTATTTTTTATAATGTTAAATATTTGCAAATAATATTCGATAAAAGTGAAAAAGCAGGTTTATATATTATTTTTTGAGGAAAAAAATACATTTGTAATGTATAATATAATATAAATTCAGAGATATTTTTGAGATGAACAATTTTCATTCTTAACATTTTTTCGTATTTTGCATGGTTTGAACAAAAAATATAATTTTATTTTTTTAATATTATGCCGATGCCTCTCGTCTTCGAAATGTTTTTCACGTTTCATATACCTAAAAAGCAGCATGAAATTGCTTGGGACATGATTTGCATGATTCACTTAGAAACTAGTCATTATCCGCCCGACTGTAGTGTTTAACAACTTTTCCAAGAAGTGACAAAAATTATTTTTTTTGTTTTTGACCCCGTTTTTTTTGTTCAAAAACGTGATGGATTATTTTAGTTTCAAGATTCAGAATCTACATAAAAATGACATAGAAACCCTGTGGATTTTCCCTTCATCACAAAATTGGTGTCGGACTGTGAGTAAGCGCCAAGTCCGGGGCCCCTGCTCTGCAGTGGCGAGTCGAGCCTTGGAGCACAAATACTCAAACCTCGATATCTCGGAAACTAAGGCCCATTAGACCAAAAGAAAAAATACGTCCCTTATGGATTTTGATTAACTTTCATCCTGCAAAGCCCCAGTCGAATCGACGATGTCCATCTCGCGTCCTCTCCTTGTAAGTAGATTCACTTTTAATCTAGAAGTTGAATTTTCAACAAAAAAGATGAATTCTCAACAAAAAATATAATAGTCGATATTAAAAGTGAAAAAGATTTTTATTTTGAATCGTAAAGGGTTGAATTCATCCAAAGAGATGAATTTTTAAACCAAAAATATAAATCTTCAACATTGTAGAAAAGCTTCGTCTTTAACCAAGAAACAATCCTTCATGCACTTGTGTGGTGGCCCCTAAAGGGGCTGTTGGTTTCAATCCCGTGTACAGTGAGTGAGTCGTCCTCCGGATATCCAACAAGTACGCCGGGTGTTCGTTCGAAGAAGGTGGTAGCGGTCGTCGAGTCACGGGAGTGTTAAAGTTGAAAGCTGAACGTGGAGTTCGCTTGGCTGGCGATGGCGTCCTTGGAGCAGCGAGGTGTGGCTCTATTGGTGTTGGTAACCTCTCTTTTACAGGTGAAGCGGTGAAATATCCACGTTCCCGAATTTCTTGTACATTGTCCTCCCGTTGTCGCTGAATGGCCCAGGCCTTTTTCTGACGGGTGTTGAGTCCCATCCGTGACAGGCTCCGGATGCTCAGCAAGTCTTCTAAATGCTTCTGGCAAGCTTCAATTTACTAGATCGCGAGGCGTTCCACAGGTGGGGCGCTGAGTCCTTCAAGAAGTCAGTGCTAAGAAATCAACGAGGATGACACCCATGGAGGGGCACGCAAGTTAACTCTTAACGTCGACTTCGACCAAGAACCCAAAGATACAGGATCGTAATGCGTTTAACAGGTGGGGTTCTAGGTTCCCCACGAAGTGAGAGCTAGGAAATCAACGAGGATGACACCCGGGAAGGGGCATTGCAAGTTAACTCCTAACCTCAACCTCGACAAAGTACCCAGAGGCAACAAAGCGTAGTGCGTTCAACAGGTGGGGCACTAGGTCCCCCAAGAAGTGAGTGCTAGGAAATCAACCAGGATGACACCCGGGAAGGGGCATTGCAAGTTAACTCCCAACCTCAACTTCGATCAAGTACCCAATGGTACAAGATCGCAACGCGTTCGACAATTAACACTAGAAGTACCGAGCGGTTGCATTTTGTGACTTCAAATTATTTATAAATAGGAGTATTTGACCATTTTTTCGGGAATATTGGATGCACACTTAAAAAAAAATCATTCAGAAATCATTCAAAAATCCTCAGATAATGCCGGTACTTCTAGTGTTAAAGGAATGAGCACAGAACAAAGTAAATGTAGTCCTAAAAAGGACAATACTGTGTACGTTGAAATGTTTCAGAATCTGCTCTGAACAGAGCAGTTTTCTCGATACATTCTTTCTTATTCTATCAGTGAGCCGATGAGTGAATAGGTTGTTGAGATGGCAGTCCGAAATTTCTTCAGATCCTTTTCTTAGTATAAGCCTCCTAAGCAGAGAGAGAGAGAGAGAGAGAGAAAGAGCCCGGTCTGAGCTGCTGGTCGTCCTAAGCTGCTGGGGTTAGCTCGTCCTGAAATTCTGGGGTAGCTCGTCCTGAGTTTCTGGAGGCAGCTTGTTCTGAGCTCCTGGAGGTAGCTCGTCTTGGATGGCCGGAGCGCGAAAAAAGTGTCTGCCGTGGACTTTTGTTCGGGTGCCGTTGCATATCACCCAGCATAGGCGCTAAGTCTTGGTTGAAATGTTTATCCTCATTTCATAGTGAATGATTGTTCATGAAGACCTGGTCGGAGTAGTTGCGGTGATACTGTTTCTGGTGAGACCTGCCTTCTTTTTCTCTTTGTGGCCGTTCCAGCGGCAAAGGTGGAATGGCATCGTCGAATCTCCATTCGCCGGGTCGTCTTAAAGTTCTTCCCAGCAAAATGTAACTGGGTGTCTGGCGAGTAGCAGCATTTCTTCGTCGGCGCATGCCGAAGACGATCTCGGGCAGAAGTCGATCCCATGGACGATGATCCCTCTTGTCGATTCTTAAGCGGATGCCTTTTTTTATCTTTTGATTACGCCGCTCGGTCCGCGTGGTCCACAGGTCGCAGTCCCATCTGCGGCAGGCATCGATCCACTGTTGGCTGATGGACTGGCGGCCATAGTCGCTGAGGATTTGTCTTGGGTATCCCCAGCAGGGGAAAAGTTCTCTCTCCATGAGAGCGATGAGCACTGACGCTTTCGATGAGCCTAACGGGAATGCTTCGGTCCATCGTGAGAAGAGACCGGTGACTATTTGGATGAATTTTTATCCTATAGCCGTGGTCGGATATGGGCCCATTAAATCAAGAATCACGATGTCCTAAGAGTTTTTCGGAGTTCGTGGCCTCAGGATGTATTGCCTTGTCGAGCACATAGCTTTGGTGCATATGCAGAGATGACATCTCCCTACTTATTTTTGTGTGCTGCGACGCATTCTGGGCCAACAGAAACGTGCTTGAATGTCCCGGAGTATCTCGTCCATCCCTGGGTGTCCTGCAAGGAGGATGTCGTAATGGTCATAGAGAGTTCTCTATGACCATTACGACATCCTCCTTGCAGGACACCCAGGGATGGACGAGATACTCCGGGACATTCAAGGGATATTCATGGCATGTCAATCCGTAGAAATCCAATTTCTCGAAGACGAGGGACAGATGTAGAAGGTTTTCCTCGATGCTAGCGGAGTAGATGATAATATCATTCAAATAAGCGATGACGAACTTCCTCCAGTAGGGTCCCAGGACCTTGCTTAGCAGGTTCTGAAAGGTGCTCGGTGCGTTCTTTAGTCCGAACGGCATCAGGCGGAACTGGCACTGCCCCCCTTCCGGAATTGTAAAGGCAGTGTACTTGCGAGATAAGGGGCGTAGAGGCATCTGCCAGTACCCGCTCTTTAGGTCGATAGTCGAGAAGATACGTGCCTGTCTCAGGTCCTTCAATGTCTCGTGGATTACGGGCAGTGGCTGTGCTGAGTCAATGATAAGGTCGTTCAGCTTTCGGAAATTGACGCAGAATCTCTTTGCTCCGTCTTACTTCGTCTGGATCAGGGGAGAGGAGGTGTAAGGGGAGGATACTGGCACGATGATTAGTCAGATGATTAGTTAGCCAGCATCTCAAGAACGATTTCGTGCTGAACGGTGAATGCAGGCTGCAATCTGCCGCCTTTGCCGAAGATACTTTGGTGAGGGCTGATAATCTTCCAGAATTCCGGCGCGTGGGTGAAAGAGAATCCCAGTGTGATCAGCAGTTCTTTTAGAGCGACAGGTATGCCAGTATGACTTCGTCCCGAAGTTTGTCGGTGACGTGGTTTGGAGTTGATTCGTGGTAATTATATCGGTGCGGACTGCACTATTGGTGGCTCTGCAATCTGCGAGAGCATTTACCTTTCTTTCACCCACATAGGTACGTAGGTGAAGGAGGGATCCCCGCGTCGCTCGAACTGTATTTAATTCCGGGGTGCGGCCACGTTTGGATCCGAGTTGGCTGCTGTGGCGGGTGCGTTTCCTTCCGCATCCTGGCGCCAGTTTTCTGGTGGAGGTCTCTCGTTCAGAAAGGGGCAGTATCGGGGTAGCTGATATCCTGGGCAGTAGTGTCATCTGGGTGCATTCGGGCGTCAAGTTCCCTGTGGTTCCGGGTTCGCACGATTTGCAGTCGGCTTGGATTTAATCGACTCCAAGAGATGGGGCTTACTCGTGAAAGCTTCCATCTCGTCAGCTTCCAGCTGACCGGCTCTGTTGAGAAGGTCTGCAAAAGTGCGGATGATTGCGGACCGGAGATATTTCCTGATTAACTCCCCGACGATTGTGCCTTGGCTTGCTGTGGATACACGGCAGTGCGAAGATAAAATATCGATGCACTGCCTGATTATTTGTTGAGTAGTGACTCACGGAATGGCGGACAATCCATCTTAAAGGATTTAAATGGAGCTCACCACATTGTGGCAGAATCCTGCAACTGTTCTCCCGCGGCCCTCGTCCAGTAGGCTTCCTGGATGCCGGCCACTGCGAAGTAATCTTCGAGCCCCCTGGAGAACTTCTCGGGGTCCTCATTATTGAATACGAAAGACTCAGGCTTTGGAGGAGCTAGTGCCCCAACGGCGGCGAGTAATCTCTGCAGATCTGCCTTTGACATAGTGGTCGGCGTAAATTGCAAAGCGGCTGCATGATGGAAGCCGAAGAAGCATTAGAATCTCGCCCGAATTGCGCCGCTGTGAATCCAATGGAAATCGTAATGCTCGTTGCGTTTGGTCCTTGAAGATGTGGTGTAGCCGTTTGAAGAATATTGCTCCCAGGGGTCGTTAAAACTGAGTCGTATTGGTAGTTCGCGATGTCCGGATGGTCGTTTGCGCCCTCCATATCTGCTGAAAGGTGATGAGGCACGAGTTGTATTTCTGTAGGTTGTACGAAAGCAGGACCATTGTTCGGTCGACAACCCTTTTTTTAGGTCTCGAAAATGTGGCACGAGAGCATGAGGTGTTGTTTCAGGTGTCGGTAAGGGACGATACCGATCGCCTGCAGCCATGTCCCACAGTTGGGTCGCCAATTGTAGAAAAGCTTCGTCTTTGACCTAGAAACAATCCTTCCTGTACTTGTGTTATGGTCCCTAAAAGGGCCGTTACCAATGGAAGTCTATGGGGTGTTCAATTCTCGGTTCAATTCTCGTTCCTCCCGGTCACGAAGGATGTCCGAATGTTCTTTAATATACCCCGGATGGGCTAATGCCTATGGCGTGAGCACAAGGCGGTATTTCAATCCCGTGTACATTGAGTGAGTCGTCCTCCGGATATCCAGCAGGTACGCCGGGTATTTGTTCGAAGGAGATGGCGGCAGTCGTCAAGTCACGGGAGTGTCAAAGTTTAAAGCTGGACGCGGAGTTCGCTTGGCTGGTGACAACATCCTTGGAGCAGCAGGGTGTGGCTCTATCTGTGTCGGTAACATCTCTTCTACTGGTGGAGCGGTAAAATATCCACGTTCATGAAATTTCTGTACTTCTTTCTCCCGCTGTCGCTTAATGGCCTGGGCCCTTTTCTGACGTAGGTTGAGTCCAATCCGTGACAGGCTCCGGATGCTGAGGAAGTCTTCTAAATGCTTCTAGCAAGCTTCAATCTACTAGATCGCGAGGCGTTCTACAGGTGGGGCGCTGAGTCCCCCCTGAAGTGAGTGCTAAGAAATCAACGAAGATGACACCTGGGGAGGGGCATTGCAAGTTAAATCCTAACCTCAACCTCGACCAAGTACCCAGAGGTAACAGATCGTAGTGCGTTCAACAGGTGGTGCGCTAGGTCCCCCAAGAAGTGAGTGCTAGGAAATCAAAAAGAATGACACCCGGGAAGGGGGATTGCAAGTTAACTCTTAACCTCAACTTCGATCAAGTACCCGAAGGTACAAGATCGTAACGCGTTCTACAATTAAAGGAATGAGCAGAGAACAAAGTAAATGTAGTCCTAAAACGGACAATATGGTGTACGTTGAAACGTTTCAGAATTTGCTTTGAACCGAGCAGTTTTCTCGATACATTCTTGCGTATTCTCTCAGTGAGCCGATGAGTGAATAGGTTGTTGAGATGAGAGTCCAAAATTTCCCTTTAGATTATTTTCTTAGTATAAGCCTCCTAAGCAGAGAGAGAGAGAGAGAGAGAGAGAGAGAGACGGGGGGAGGAGAGACTGTCAGGCGGCTAACGGTCCAAGAAGAGAGCGGATGATGGTCTTTGAGTGGTGAAGAACTCAAAGCGTCGTGTTGGTCAGAGTAGCGAGAGAGTTCATAGCTTCGTATTGCTTTTCGTGCCTCGTGAGGGCCGAGTCACACGATGTAGATGGAACGAAATTGGAGTGCAGTTGTAGTTGAGAGGGAATGTTGGTTTCACAGTTTGCCCAACCAGATCAATTTTCGGGGTCCGCGCGCCAATGAGGCCATTACGCGGCGATGTCTGTTGCCAGCTAGCCGCTCGGAGGTTTTTCTTCATATTTCTGCGTTACAATGATTCCGCATAGCTTTAAAATTCTAAAAGCTCCAAGGTTTTATGTCTATAATAGGTATACCTCATGTATAACTGGTAGAAAAATAGTTGTTCGCGTTATTCAATTCGTAGTTTGAGAACTATTTAAAAAGAGGAAACATGACACAGGACCACAAAATCTAAACCCTTGCAACACGGACCAGACTAGGTAGGTTTAATATTTTCTGTGTCGCTGAAATCGAATCCGTTGTCTGTTTGGTTTGACCTCAAATTGGCCTTGACCCTGACCTGATGAGCCCAAACGGACAACTGATTCGAATTCAGCGACTCCGAAAACCTATAGGTACCCTGATTTAATTGGTCAGTGATGAATTTTGTAAGCTTGACCTTGAACTGACCTTGACCCTCACCTTATGGGACCAAGCGGACAACAGATTCGAATTCAGCGACCCCGAAAACCTATAGGTACCCTAACTTAATTGGTGAGCGATTAATTTGGTAAGTTTGACCTTGAACTGACCTTAACCCTGACCTGATGGGACCAAACGGACAACGGATTCGAATTCAGCGACCCCGAAAACTTGAGAGAGTTCGTTTTTTACCGTGTTTCATTTTTATCTAGCCCTAAGTCCTGGTAAAATTAGTTTAGACCCAGAAAGGAAAAGATGAATTGAAACACTCACAATTTAAATATAAATTGATTTTATTCAGTTTCAAAATGACTCTTACAACGACGACTTTATAAAACTATCAATCGTCGTAGCTACAATCTACTCAGTCTCATGCTGACTCATAAGAAGTAATATCACGCGTTGATGATCTTAGTCTTATAACATATTATAACGAGAATTTCTTATAGGCTATCAGTCTCATATAACTTTACAAGACGTAATATCACGCATGAATAATCCTGGGCTTGTAATATATCACAGAGAGGATTCCTTATGAGCTATCAGTCTCATTCAATTTCATGGAATGACATGCCAGGGATGAATAGGCCTGGCGAATCACGGCCCTGCTATTTAGAGAGCGTTTTAATACTGCGACTCCACGATCTTTGTTATCCTGCGTAGGTGCTAAATCTAGAGGATCCTTATTCCTACTTATAACGAGTAGTTACGTTGTGGTCACTGATTCCACAATTTTCGTCGTTGCCTAGTGTTCCGAAAATTGTGCACCCGAAATCACTTCGCGGCAACCTCGTGGAGTGTATGCCGTTTCGTGTTCTGAAAAGAAAAGAGGTAATCTGTTTCCGGAGCCTGTTTCAGCGTGCCCGGATAATACCAACAAAATAAAATGTCTGGAGCCTAATATAGCGTACCCAGGAGAAATAAATAAATAGCAAGTAATACCTGGAGCCTGATTCAGCGTGCCCAGAGAATATAAATAAGCAACAAACAATATCTGGAGCCTGGTTCAGCGTACCCAGAGAAAATATAAATAAGTAATAAACAATATCTGGAGCCTGATTCAGCGTACCCAGAGAAAATATACCTGAAAGAAAAGAAACTGGAGCCTGTAACAGCGTGCCCAGCGTTAGTAAACATAAAATATGGGAATAATCTTGGAGTTGGTATGGCGTGCCCAAGTTGAGAAACAAAAAGGAACTCATGAGCCTGGACGGCGTACCCTGAAGTGTAAAAACAACGGACCTTTTATCCTTTGTAAACGTGAAGCCTTGCAGCTTGCTCCGAAGGATAGTCCGGATGTGGACTTCGGTTTCCCGTAGTCCACTCGAGAGTGCCCACTTGGCATCTTGTCTCCCTTCTTATACCCTCGCCGGTTGAGGTAGGTCGCGGGAGAGAGGACCCTGCGCTTCCTGACGCCACTACTCGGAACTATTATCGCCTTTCCCATGGCTACCTCTGTGTCGGGTTTCTCCTGCATGTCAGAGTTGCCTGACCTCAGGCGCTGGGTATAGTGATCGTTTCATCTGCCCCCTTTTCGAGAAGAATCCTGCTTAGGGGGCTTCTCGAAACATTACTGGTTATCGTTTTAATTAGCGTCTTCTTCATTATCGTGTTGAGTGATTGTCATCGTCCTAATGTTTCTTGGTGTTGAGTCTCTGTTTATGTCTTGCCTTCTCCAATTGTCATCCCTCGTTCCTCTTTGTGTGTGGTCATTTTCCCGTTTAAATTAGTTTTTTGTGTGCTGTGTCTGCGTGGTCGGGCTTGTGGTTTTTACTCTCCAATTGTGGTAATTATTTTTGAAATTAGTATTTTTAGGCCGTTTAGAGTTAATTGGTCCAGATTTATCGAACCTTTCAAGCAATTCCAATAGACTTTCGAGGTTTGCGATAGATCTTCCGACGATTACTGTTCTCACCTCCTCGCTGAAATGCCTTGCGAGTTTTTGCGTAATTTCTCCGTTAGTTGGGGAAGGGGTGAGTCCTCTGGCCTCTCGGAACATTTTTATGGCATAAGCAGCCATAGAGATGTACGTACTTGGGAGATAGTACCCAAACTCTAGTTTAGTCTTGATCTCGTGTTGGGCAGTTTCGTTCCAGTATCGATGTTTGAACTTGCTACAGAATATTCTAAAATCGTCGTTGTCTTCCTTTACCAAGTCCCACCAATCCTTGGCCGTACACCTCAAGCAGCTGCCGATTACGAACGCTGTCTGTGTACTAGTGGGCTTGACTGCAGCCCAAAAGTCAGTTAGTTCTTTCAAGAATTTGATAGGTGAAGACCCTTCACCAAAAACCGGCGTTTTTGAGGCGATGTTAAGGCTTTCAACGTTTACTCCATTTCCAAAATTGTTTTTTTGTTCCAATCCAAAATTCTGGAACCTCTCCTCGAGCTGGTTTTGTCTGAGTGAAACCGAACGTATATTTCGTGTATTGTTCCTGACTTCCTCCTCCACTAAATTCAGGATTTGTTCATTCGTAGCCATCGTACCATCCGTAATATCTTTTATGCCTCCCTCCACAACTTGGAAACGAACTTCGTTCATTTTTCGTAGTGAACTGACTTGTTTTGTCGTTTCATCAAGCATCCTAGCTTCTGCATCTTCAATTTCCCCACGTAATTCTGTTGTGACTGCATTGATTCTTCTTTCGACTCCTCCAAGTCTAGAATAGAGCTGTTTGGCTGCCTCACGTAATCTTTCACTTTCGCGTCTGAGTTCAGCGTATTTGTCTGCGTTGTCGAAATTTTGAGAGTGTACTTCTTCATTCCTAGGTGGGACTTTGTTCCAAGAAGTTAAATTTAATTCTTCTCGCAATGATCGGCGCTTTCCAGGTATATTCACTGTCTTGGGGATGGCCCCTGTATGACGATATGTGTTTGATAGAGTGTAGTCTTCAGTCGATAGTAAGTTTGGTCCTACTGCCCCCTGTTCCTGATAGGTAGGCGTGGCAGGGCGGCTTATATTCGCCTCTCCATTTTCATCTTGGATCTCAATCTCGGGTAGACTCGACGGCTTGCTGATATTGTCGCGCTTGCTCGGACGGCCACGTGCGCGAGGCATGATTTTTAATTTAGTGAATTTTCAAAAATCTTCTTTTCTGGGTACCTGTTCGGGCGCCAATGGGAGAGTTCGTTTTTTACTGTGTTTTATTTTTACCTAGTCCTAAGCCCTAGTAAAATTAGTTTAGACCCAGAAAGGAGAAGATGAATTGAAACACCCAGAATTTAAACATCCGTTGATTTTATTCCGTTTCAAAATCACTTTTACAACGATGACTTTAGAAAACTATCAATCCTCGTAACCATAATCTACTCAGTCTCATGCTGGCTCATAAAAAGTAATATCACGCGTTGATAATCTTAGTCTAATAACATATTATAAGAGAATTCCTGATAGACTATCAGTCTCATTTAACTTTACTGACAAGCCTACCCGCGGCGCGGCGTCAATTCTCGGAATCGGTAAATCCGGGAACGTTGAATCCGAGTTCGAATGTACAATCAAATATTTTTATAAAAAAATAAATTATTTCCAGCGCTAAAAGTTTCTAAAATTATTGTATGAATTTAAAAAAAGAATAATTGGAAAAAATATATTTCCGGATGAATTTTTTCTTCAATTATTATTTTAAATTCAACCAATAATTCTAGAAACATTAAACATTAAAATGTTTTCAAATTCGGTAATATTATAAACTGTCGGAAATTTTTCAATTCGGTAATTTTATTATTCGGAAATTTTATTATTCGGGATTTTTCAGTAATCCCGTTTTAATGTAAATTAACAATAATTTAAACAAGACATCGCCCATTAAAAAAGCGTCTTTCATCCAAATATTTCATTACTGTTCTTTAATAAATGAATAATATTTATTAACAAAATAATTTTTTATTGTCTAAATTCGGCAATTTTCTGTCGGGAGTTTTCCAATTCTGGATTTTTATATTTCGGAAATTTTATAATTTCTGGAATTTTGCACTGTGGGGAATTTTATTTTCGGAATTTTTTTCGTACTTCATATATCGTTAATTAAAAATCTTTATAATATAATATTGTACTAAAAATAAATGTAAAAATCGATTAAAATTATCATCTCCCATTTTAATCCCAAATAGCAACAATGTTTCAAAAAGTATTGAAAAACAATCAAAATTCTTCTCTAGAATATAATAGTACAATATATAATATACAGAATATAGAATATAATTATAAATAAAATTCTTAAACATTCTGATGGCTTCAAATTTAAATCTTGATTGAAAATTAGTTGAAAATTCATTTCTTCGGTCAAAAATGTAACTATTTTGTGAAAGATTCTTCAGTTGATTTGCATATTAATTTTTTAACTAGAAAATGAATAGAATGATGAAATTGGTCGTCGCTGTCCTTTATTTTTATTTTTATTTTGTATATAATTTCGTGGAACGAAAAAAATGCTTGAGAGAAAATTAAATTAATCGTCGAAAATTGGGGGAAAAATTTGCAGGTTGAAGGAAAATGTGTTCACATTTTTTGAAGATGCAATAAATAGAATTATAATGTTCAGTAGAGCGTGGGATGAAATAAGTCTATTACTCTTATAATTATTTATACATAAATTATTTATAAATAAAATTCCCGACACAAAAATTTCCGATAAAAATTCCAAATTAACATTCCCGAAGTAATAAACATACCTAAATAAAAAAATCCCAAATTCGAAAATGGCCGCATAATAAAATTCCTGAATAGTTTATAATATTACCGAATTTGAACATTCACGACAGAACATTTCCGAATTATAAAATATCCGACGCTGTAAAATTTACGACACTAGAAAATTCTCGAATTTAAACAATTAATGAAATTGTTTTTTAAGCAATATTATTTATTAATTAAAAATAAAATAATGAAATATTTTGATTAAAAAAATTTTCCCGAATAATAAAATTCACGAATTGAAAAAATTCCCAAATAATGAAATTTCTGAATTATAAAATTCCTGGATAATAAAATTTCCGAATTGGAAATTTCCTGAACAGTTTATAATATTACCGAATTTGAAAATTCCCGAATAACAAAATTCCCGACAGTTTTGAAAATTAATTTTATTGTGTAAAGATTATGACATTTTAGTTGAAAATTCATTTCTTTGGTTGAAAATTTAATTATTTTGTTGAAGATTCGATTTTTAAATTGCAAATTAATTTTTTTAACTGAAATTTTAACTACTATTTCATTTTTGTGAAAAATTCATCTTTTTTTTTGTTCAAAATTCAACTACATATTCGGTTGAAAATGCATGTATTTTGATAAAAATTCATCTTTTTTGGTAGAAAATTAATCTTCTTGGCCGAATATTTATTTATTTTTTTGAAAATTCATTTCTTTGGTTGTAAGTTTAACTATTTTGTTGAAAATTATTTTTTTGTTTTGTTTTTCAATTAATTATTTTAACTGAAAATTGAACTACTATTTAATTTTTGTGGAAAATTTATCTTTTTGTTTAGTTAAAAATACAACTACATTTTTGGTTGAAAATTCATGTATTTTGATAAAAATGCATCTTTTTGGTAGAAAATTAATCTTCTTGGTAATTGAACAATTTCTAATTTGCAAAATTCGAAATTATTTGGTTTCTTTCTATCCTTAAAAAAAATTGTGTTTTTATATAATTCAAGATTTTATATTTCATTAATTAAAAATCTTTATAACTTAATCTCTAATTTAATATCATACTAAAAGTAAATTTAAAGAAAGGATAAAAGTGTCATTTCCCATTTTAATCACAAATAAGAAAAATTGTTCAAAAAGTATTGAAAAGCATTTAGAATTCTTTAAAAAAATAAATGAAAAAAAAGGATTCAAAATTAGACGATTTAGAAATCCTCATTTTTCAAGTACATTTTTTTTAATTTAGGGAAAATTGATCTTTTTTTTTTTTTAATAAATTTTAAGGACTATGATACTTTTATCAATTTGTCAAGGAGATTCCGATTTTTATTATTCAGTTATTGATTTTTTAATTTATTTATAACTTTTTATTAGATTTATTTTATTTTACAATTTAAATTATAATTTTTAGCTTAAACAAAGTCAGGAAAGTAAAATAGTTAATATATGAACAGCGCTCTGAATATTATTGATTAATTTCAGATTCAGAATAGGGTGAATGAGGGACCAGAAATAAATTTGATAACTGAAGAACTTTGATTGCTTTTCAAAGTTACCAATTAAAATCCACCAATAATTAAAAAATTTGGAATTTAGTCCTTATAGATTCTACAATTAAAAAATTTGTAATTAAAAAAAAATATATTCAAAATTAGAATATACATTTATATTTATATTATATTTAGTTTAATATCGAATCTGAGATTAAATTATAAAGATTTTTAATTAATGTAATATAAAATCCCGAATTATAAAAACACGGAATATAAAAAAGTTCAAAATTTACTTTGAAACTATTTAAAAAAAAAAACGAAATAATTTTGAATTTTGCAATTTAAAATGGCTGAATAGTTATTAGGGCTTTGAATTTCAACTTGTATAAATCGGAAGAAGAATTTATAAATTTTCTAATTTGGAATACTTTTTTTAATTTATCATTTTTAAGAATTTGGATTGCTTTTTAATCCTTCTTTACCATTTTTTTGATTTTTTCGTGATTTAAATGGGAAATAATACTTTTATCGTTTTTTTAAATTTTATTTTTATTATAATATTAAATAAGAGATTATAATTTAAAAAAATGTATTTAAAGAAATATAAAATCCTGAATTATAAAAAACAAAAATTTTTCGAAAAGAATTCTATCGATTTCTTAAATTTATTTTTAGTATAATATTAAATCAGGAATTAAATTCTGAAGATCTTTAATTGAGAAAATATAAAATCCTAAATTATAAAATAAAATTTAAAGTCACAACGTTTTTTGAAGAGATTTCTATCGATTTCTCAAATCTGTTTTTAGTATAATATTAAATCAGGGATTAAATTATAAAGATTTTTAATTAATGTAATATAAAATCCCGAATTAAAAAAACACGGAATATAAAAAAGTTCAAAATTTACTTTGAAACTATTTAAAAAAAACGAAATAATTTTGAATTTTGCCATTTAAAATGGCTGAATAGTTATTAGGGCTTTGAATTTCAACTTGTATAAATCGGAAGAAGGATTTCTAAATTGTCTAATTTGGAATACTTTTTTTAATTTATAATTTTTAAGAATTTGGATTGCTTTTTAATCCTTCTTTACCATTTTTTTTGTTTTTTTCGTGATTAAAATGGGAAATGATACTTTTATCGTTTTATTAATTTTATTGTTATTATAATAATAAATAAGAGATTTTTTTTTTTAATTTAATTAATGAAATATAAAATCCTGAATTATAAAAAACAACATTTTTCGAAAAGAATTCGATCGATTTCTTACATTTATTTTTAGTATAATATTAAATCAGGGATTAAATTATGAAGATTTTCAATTAATGAAATATAAAATCCTGAATTATAAAAAAAAAAATTTAAGTGACAACATTTTTTTAAATAAATTCTATCGATTTCTCAAATTTATTTTTATTATAATATTAAATCAGAGATTAAATAAAAAATTATTCTTTTGATATGGATAGAAAGAAATCAAATAATTTTGAATTTTTCAATTTAGCCTTTCAATTTCACCTTGTATAAATTGAAAGAAAGATTTCTAAATTTTCTAATTTTGAATATATTTTTTTAATTACAAATTTTTTTTAATTGTAGAATCAATAAGGATTAAATTTAGAATTGTTCAATTACAGACGGATTTTAATTTGCAGTTTTGAAAAGCAATCAAAAAATTTTTACATATTTCTGGTCCTGCATTCACCCTATTCTGAAATTAATCAATAATATTGAGAACCACAACTTTCTAGTACTTATCTAATAAAAGATAGTTCTAAACAATATTAAATTGTTTAAACAACTTTTTTGTTAACTTTCATTGATTATTACCTCACTAACATAATTAAAAAAAGGACAGAAAGGTAAAAATTTCCGAAAAAACCGCAACTATCAGTCATTGATATAGATAAAGATAGTCATAAACAGGAATAATTTGTTTAAACAATTATTTTCCCTGAATCTTATTCAGTATTAAGTCACTCCATGCGAAAAATAGACAAACAGTTAAAAATTTCAGAAAAAACGGCAAGATTCTATCATCAAGCAAAGAGAATATTAATAACAATGATAATAAATTGCTTAAAGAATTATTTTTGTTAGCTTGAATTAATTATTACTTCACTCCAATTGAAAATTGGACAAAAAGCCAGACATTTCAGAAAAAAACACATCTTTATAGCATTATTCAAATGGAATATGAGTAATAATAATCAATTGTTTAAACAATTAATTTTCTTGACTCTAATTAATTACTTAGCTTATTTTAATTGACAATTGGACTCAAAGTGATTTTTTCTTAAACTGCAATTTCATAGCATTATTCTATTAGAATATTATTAACAATAATAATAAATTTTTTATACAATCACTCTTGTTATCATTAATAAACTATCACCTCCCTCTAATTGAAAATTGAACAAGTGGAAAACTTGTTTAAAAATCGCGACTTTCTAACTCTATTCTATGAGAAAATTGTTAAAATATTAATAAATTGTTTAAAAAATGTATTTAAACATCTAATTATCGGTATAAAATGGTCTTTCATGTGCCAGAAACAATTTGCATAAGAAAAACCGCAAAAAAGGTCATAATCAGCTCCAAAAACTCGCGAAACCCATTTTTTCACTTATGGGGTTTTGTTTTGGGACCCTATAAAACAGACTTATGGTGTTTATATTTAAAAAGTGATATTTTATTCGTATTTTATGGCCAATTATGAAGAGAAATGTTGAGTTTCAACTAGATTGAGATAATATTGAGGATTCTGAATAAAATTTACAGAAACGTCTTTTTTTCTTATGGGAAATACGTGTTAAGCTTCATGGGCTTGCGGCAACTCTAAATATCATTTTTTTCAAAACGAAAAAATTGGATTTATTTTTGTGTGGATTGAAACAAATTTCCGGTCTGTCTCCAAAAAAATTCGAAAAACAAATTTTTTGGACCACCCTACTGTTCATACATTAAATATTTTACTTTCCTGACTTTATTTAGGCTAAAAAATATAATTGAAGTTTTAAAATAAAAGTAATTTAATATCAAGATAAAAAGAAATTAACAAATCCATAAATAACTGAATACTAAAATTCGGAATCTTCTTTAAAAATAAAAAAAAAGTATCATAGCCCTTAAAATTTATTTAAAAACCAGATCTTTTCGCTAAATTTAAAAAAAAAACACACAAATATACTTGAAGAATGAAGATTTCTACATTCTCTAATATTTAATACTTTTTTTTTAATTTATAATTTTCAAGAATTTTGAATGCTTTTCAATACTTTTTGAACAATTTTTGTTATTTGTTATTAAAATGGGAAATGATACTGTTATCCATTTCTTAAATCTATTTTTAGTATAATATTAAATCAGAGATTAAATTACAAAGATTTTTAATTAGTGAAATCCTGAATGATAAAACACAACATTCAAAAAGTTACAAAAATTTTGGAAAAAGACATAACAAAAAAATAATTTTGAATTTTACAAATTAGACTCTCAATTTCACCTTGTATAAATTGAACGAAAGATGTTTAAATTGTCTAATTTTGAATGTTTTTTTCACTTATAAAATTGTTTAAATTGTAGAATTTTGACTTTGTTCAGCCTAAAAAATATAATTGAAGCTGTAAAATAAAAATAATCCAATATCAATTTAAAAATCAATTAAAAAATCAAGAAATGAATATTAAATTTCGAAATCTTCCTAAAACCCAATAAAAGTATCATAACCCTTGATATTTATTTTAAAAAAATCAAATTTTCCCTAAATTGACAAAAAACACAAAAATATACTTGAAAAATGAAGATTTATATTTTTTAAAGAATTTTGATTGCTTTTCCATACTTTTTGAAATTTTTTTGTTATTTGTGATTAAAATAGGAAATGATGTTTTATCGATTTCTTAAATTTATTTTTAGTACAATATTAAATCAGAGATTAAATTACAAAGATTTTCAATTAGTGCAATGTAAAATCCTGAATTATAAAAAAAAATTTAAGTCACAAAATTGTTGGGAAAGCATAGAAAGAAACTAAATAATTTTTAATTTTACAATTTAGGCTTTCAATTTCACCTTGTATAAATTGAAAGAAAGATGTCTGTAAATTGTCTAATTTTAAATATATATTTTTTAATTTATTATTTTTAACAATTTTGATTGCTTTTCGATACTTTTTGAAAATTTGTTGTTATTTTTGATTAAAATGGGAAATGATACTTTATCGATTTATTAAATTTATTTTTAGTACAATATTAAATCAGAGATCAAATTACAAAGATTTTTAATTAGTGAAATGTAAAATCCTGAATTATAAAAACACAACATTTAAAAAGTTACAACATTTTTGGAAAAAGACAGAAAGAAACCAAATAATTTTGACTTTTACAATTTAGGCTTTCAAACCTTGTATAAATTGAAAGATAGATGTCTAAATTGTCTAATTTTGAATTTTTTTTTTCAATTATAAAATTTTTTAAATTGTAGAATTTTGACTTTGTTTAGGCTAAAAAATATAATTGAAGTTGTAAAATAAAAAGTAATCTAAAATAAATTTAAAAATCAGTTAAAAAATCAAGAATTGAGTATTAAAATTTGAAATCTTCTTAAAAATTAATAAAAGTATCATAACCCTTAAAATTTATTTTAAAAAAATCAAAATTTCCCTACATTAAAAAAAAACACACACAAATATACTTGAAAAATTAGGTTTTATATTTTTTGAAGAATTTTGATTGCTTTTCAATAGTTTTTCAAAATTTTTTGTTATTTGTGATTAAAATAGGAAATTATATTTTATCGATTTCTTAAATTTATTTTTAGTACAATATTGAATCAGAGATCAATTTACAAAGATTTTCAATTAGTGAAATGTAAAATCCTGAATTATAAAAACGCAACATTTAAAAAGTTACAACATTTTTGAAAAAAGGCAGAAAGAAACCAAATAATTTTGAATTTTACAATTTAGGCTTTCAAACCTTGTATAAATTGAAAGAAAGATTTCTAAATTGTCTAATTTTGAATAGAATTTTTTTAAATTATAAAATTGGTTAAATTGTAGAATTTATAAGGATTAAATTAAGAATTGTTCAATTTTAATTTTTTATTTTAATTTTAATTTAATAATTCATTAAAATTTATTAAAATAATTTATTTTATTTTAATTTTAATTTACATTTTCAGTTTTGAAAAGCAATCAAAATTCTCCAGTTAACAAATTTATTTCTGATGCTTCATTCACCCTATTCTGAAATTAATCAATAATATTCCGAGCGCTCTTCATATATTAAATATTTCACTTTCCAGACTTTGTTTAGGCTAAAAAATAGAATTGGAGTTGTAAGACAAAAGTAATCTAATATCAAGTTGAAAATAAATTAAAAAATCAATAACTTAATAAAAAAATCGGAATCTCCTTAAATTAATAATAGTGTCATAGCTCTTAAAATGTAATTTAAAAAAGGTCAAATTTTCCCCAGAGTAAAAAAGTAAAATATACTCTTAAAAAAAATGAAGTAAATAAACAATAATTTCCAACATTAAAAAACTGCCTCTAATCGAAATTCGACTACTAGAATTTATAGATACGCTCCTGGGAACCCTATATACTCTCCTGTCGGGCTAGTTTAGTCGGTTGCGAGCAATTGCGGTACTTTTATGTTTATTTCATTATATTTTAACTCAAATGAAATTTGAAAAAGTGCAACGAAATAAAATCAGAAAGAAAAATTGTCCCTGAATCTAAAAATGAAAATAAACGTCCCTGAAAATTAAAATTATCAGCGAAGCGATTAAAATATATTGATGCTTTCATGTGCAGGTTGGAATATATAGAATTCTATACGCTATCCATGTTGTGAAGGAAACGATGGAACCGAGCGGGAATGAAGCACATGAAAAAATTCCAGACGGAGGTAATTTTTAATTTATTTATTTAATAATTATGACTTTTTTCATCACAGATTTCCACCTGCCCATTTTTATTTTATTTATCATTTTTATTTCAGATTATGTTACATAATTTTTCAGTTTGTAAACGACAACTTAAGTTTTAACATAAGAGTTCGCCTTTCTTATTCGAGTATTTTAAATAAAAATGTTATTTCACAGATTCGAAAAGTATCAACAATTTTTATTTATCTATTTTTAAAATTTATTTTTAAAATCCGAGTCTTTTATTTTCTTTTTATTGTTGTAATGTTTTTAGAGGGGAATTTGTCTGAATTTATTTGTAAGAATTTTAAATTGAGTTGGGATGTTTGGGACACAGTGTATTACTAAGTGTTACGTATTAAAGATTTGTGGACTTTTCACTTTGTTTAATGTAAATCGGGTGCAAAATATTGTTGGGAGAAGTTTCTTTTGAAATTCTAGAATAAAATTTCAACTTTATATTGACCTTTTGCCAGAGTTTTGTCAAAAATAAACTCGAACTGCGCAGAATATTTTTTACCGTTATTTTTAATTGTTATTTATAATAATTAGAATAATAGAACTTGATGTAAATAGATCCAAAATGTAGAATTATTCCAGTTTTAAGGCGTTCAAATTGCAAATTATTTGATTTTCACAAAAAAAAATTATTCTTCGGCTTTAAATATTTGTTTTGTAAATTTTGATATTAACTTTAGTTATATCTATCAAATTTAATTAAAAACCTTGATTTTTTTTAAGTTTTACTCAATTTTTTGCTAATTTCAAATTTAGTTCTAAAGAATAGATTATTTCTAGTTTTACTCGAAAATTTTGGATAGTTTCCAAAGAATTTAATGATTTTACATTTGGATATTTTCAAAAAAAATTTATTAGAATTTTGAAAGCTAATTAAAAAATGTTTTATTTTTTTACTTCAAAATGTTGAATGCTTTCAAACTTTGCTAATTTTGTTGTCTAATTTTAAATACTTTTCATATTTAGGCATTTTTTCAAATACAAAAATATTCTAATCCGACAATTTAAACTTAAAAACATCCGAAATAGTGGGACTAGAAAATTCCCGAATTTAAACAATTAAATTTTTTTATTTATAAAATTAATTAAATTACTACAATTAAAATTATATTAGAATTAATTCTTTCTATTTATAAAAAAAAATTGTTTACATTCGGGAATTTCATTAACAGGGAATTTTCCAAATCGGGACGTTTATTATTCAGAAATTTTTTATTCGGGATTTTTCAGTCGTTCCGACTAAAAATCCCAACAATTGAATATCTCGTCACTGTAAAATTTCCGAAAAAGAAAATATTCGAAATAGAAAATTCCCGAAATTATAAAATTGCCGACATTTAAAATATCCGATATTTAAATTTTAAAAAATTTTGATGTTTAATGTATTTTTTATAAAATTATTGTTTGAATTTAAAATAACAATAATTAAAAAAAAATTCTTAATGCAAAATAACAATACAAGAACGAAATTTTAATGACAAGAGTAATAATTCAAAAAGCTACCATGCACATTTTGAAAAAAAAAACTTGCATCGAGAAATTTGTTTTCAATTATTGTTATTTGAAAATTTTTAAATACATTAAATTTAAAAAAAATTCTTTGATCCAAATATCTCATCATTATTTAATTATTATTATTAAATTAATTATTCGGAAATTTTCCAATTTGGTGATATTATAAACTATCGGGTATTTAAAATTATTATTTGAAAAATATTGACAGATAAAATGGGATAAAATGGAATGGGTTCAAATTTAAATCGTTTGAAATTGTATAATTTCGAGTTAAAAATTATAAATTAAAAAATATTTTCAGATGAAATATAAATTGGAAACTAAAAATGTAATTCTTTCTAGGTAATTTCGTTAAATTTCAAATTATAACATTCTAACCCCGAAAATTTCAAATCAAATTTTTTATAATTAATTTGTTTTAAATTTTCAAGATTTCAACACAGAATAATTTTGAAATAAAAAGCTTTTAAAAATTAAACAATTTTAAGTTGAAAATGTTAAAAACGGAATATTTTTTCAAAATTTAAAAACTATAAAAATTAAAATTCGTTTGAATTAAAATTTTTTAATTTTAATAATCTTGGAAAAGGCACAATTTGCAATGAAAAGCTTTCAGATTATAATACATCATTTTATTTTTTGTAAACGACAACTTGGTTTGCAACATAACAGTTAGCCTTTTTTATTCAAGTATTTTAAATAAAAATTTTATTTCATATTTTCGAGAAGTTTCAAAAAATTTACAAAAATATATTTTTAGTTTAGGTTTTTTGCACACAGCGTATTACAAAGTATTAGGTATTAAAGATTTTTGTGAACTTTTTATTTTTTTCAATTTAAATTGAATTTTGGGTTCAAATTGAAATCGTTTGGAATTATATAATTTCGAGTTTAAAATTATAACTTAAAAAATAGTTTCAGATGAAATATAAATTGGAAACTAAAAATTAGACTCTTTCTAATTAATTTGGAATGATTTAAAATTATAAGATTCCACATTCGATAATTTTAAATCAAATATTTTTATAATTAAACTGTTTCGAATTGGAAATGTTAAAAATGGAACAATTTCTCAAACTTTGAAAAATAAATTGACCGCTTTAAACTTGTTGGTGTCTTTGAACTATATTTTATTTATAAATAAATAACTCTAGTTTCAATTATTATTTATAATAATAACATCAATAATAGAACTTTATACATAAATATTAAAACTGTTGAATTATTTGAATTTTAAGACGTTCAAATTGCAAATTTTTGTTTGATTTTCACAAAATTAAACCTATTTATGTTCGACTGTAAAAATTTATTTTCTAAATTTGGATATAAACTTTAGTTATATCTATAAAATTTAAATTTTAAACTTTTAAACAACTTTTAAAATTATATAATTCTGAATTTAAAATTGCAATTATAAAAAATATTTGCCCATGAAATATAAATTAGAAACTAAAAATTAGACTCTTTCTAATTAATTTCGATTAATTTAAAATTATAACATTCCACATTCGATAATTTAAAATTAAATATTTTATAATTAAATTGTTTTAATTTTCAATATTTCAACTCTGATTAATTTTGAAATTTGAAAATTAAACAATTTTGAATTGAAAATGTTAAAAACGGACGATTTTTCAAAATTTGAAAAATTGAACGTTCTAAATTTGTTGGTTTCTTTTAACTTTATTTTATTTATAAATAAATAACTTTATTTTTGATTGTTATTTACAATAATATCAAATTATGTACTTCAAAACCCGAAAATTTCAAATGAAATATTTATAATTAAATTGTTTCAAAGATTCAAGATTTCAACGCGATCTAATTTCGAAATAGAAAGCCTTTAGAGATTATACAATTTTAAATTGAAAATTTTTGAAGTGGAGCAATTATTCAAAATTAAAAGAACTAATCGTTATAAATTTCAATTTCAAATTGAAATCATTCAAAATTTTATAATATCGACTTTAAAATTATCATTTTAAAAATATTTTCAAATAAAATATAAATTGAAAACTAAAAATTAGACTCTTTCTAATTATTTTCCCAAATTCGATGATTTTAAATTAAATATTTTATACTTAAACTGTTTTAAGTTTCAAGATTTGAACACGGTTTAGTATTGAAATTTGAAAATTAAACAATTTTGAATTGAAATCGTTAAAAATGTTTTAAGTTTTTAGGTTTTATTTATATTTTTCCAAATGTATCGCTAGACTCAAATTGCTCCCGATATTTTTTAATCGTTAGTTTTATTTTTATTCATAATAATAACAACAATAATAATAGAACTTTATGTATAAATATAAAAAATGTTGAATTATTCAGATTTTAAGACGTTCAAATTACAAAGTTTTGTTTGATTTTCACAAAATCATATACAAAATAAAAAAAAATTATTCTTCAGTTGTAAAAACTTTGTTTTTTAATTTTTGGTAAAAAATCTTATCATATCTCTTAAATTTAATCCAAAAGCTTGAATTTAAAACCTTTTATAGTTTTGGATTTTTTAATTTTTAGTAATTTCAGTCCTAAAGAATAAATTTTTTCTAGTTCCACTTCAAATTTGTGGGTAGTTTCTATTTTTATATTTTAAACTTTTTTGAGTAGGTTATTGAAGACTGATTAAAAAAAATTGTGTTTTCAATTTTCAATCCAAAATATTGAATGCTTTCAAACTTCGCTAATTTTGTTGTCTAATTTTTAATACTTTTCATATTTAAGAATTTTGTCTAATATAAAAATATTATAATCCGACAATTAAAAGTTTTAATATCCGAAATTTTAGGGGTTCAAATTGAAATCGTTCAAAATTGTATAATTTTGAGTTTAAAATTATAATTTAAAAAATATTTTCAGATGAAATATAAATTGAAAACTAAAAATTAAACTCTTTCTAATTAACTTCAAATAATAATATTCCAAATTTGATAATTTCAAATCAAATTTTTTTATATAATTAAATTATTTTAATTACAATGAAACTTTACAATTGATATTCAAATCTTTAAAAAATTGTACTATTTTGATTGAGAACATTAAAAATTAATTAATTTTTCATTAAAGCTGATAGGTCGAAAAGTTTGAATTAATAGGATTTGAAATTGAAAAAATTTCTAATTGCGAGAATCCGTATTCAAATGTTTAATATGCGATTTTTGTGAGTCGAAAACGTTTAAAATCGATTAATTTCAAATTCAAATATTAACAAAATAAATAATGTCATATCTAAATTGTACAATCTTAAATTTAAAGTCCTAATAGTTGAGTAATTACAAGGTTAAAATGTTTAAAATCAATGTAAATTATAAGTTTTTTTCATTTGTGAAGAGTAATCCAAGTTTAAAAGTTTAACAGTTTCGAAAGAAATATTTTAAACTCAGATTTGGAATTCTTCAAGATGAATGACTTGTTAGAAAATTGTTTTAAATTTAAAGTTTATTTTGATTGTACAAAGAATATTTGAAAGTCAATTAGAATTATGTACTCTATATTTTTGAATAAATAAAGTTATTATTTCAGTCATTCAGTGTCTGATACTGCTTTTTCCATTATCTTTAAAAAATATGATACGACTTTTTTCGAAATTCCATGAGATTTTTTTTTTTAGTTTTATGCGACTTTTTTTAAGCCTTCTAGTTTCTAGGACTGAATCCTTAAGGATTGTGTAATTTTATTTTAAATTGAACAGTTTTTAATTTTTAAGTTTTCTGAAGCCTTTAAAATTGAATAATTC